>JBBPKJ010000927.1:0-15009 GCA_038089195.1 Brasilioporus rufonigricans | reverse complement strand
GCTTACCCCCTACCTCTTATCTCTGACCTAATTGACAAGCTTAAAGACACTAAAATCTTTACCAAATTTAATATTCAATAGGACTACAACAATGTCCGAATAAAAGATGGCAACCAGTGGAAAGCTGCATTCATCACACACAAGGGACTTTTTGAATCCCTTGTAATGTTTTTTGGACTGACCAATTCCCCTGCAACCTTCCAGAGGTTCATGAACAACTCATTCAGAGACATGATTGCCAAAGGATGGCTGATCATATATATGGATGACCTCCTCATTTTCTCCCTAGACAAGAAAACTCATGAAGAATGAATGAAACAAGTACTCCAAAGGATGAAGGAATTGGATTTTCATCTCAAACTTGGAAAATACTCCTTCACAACCAATGAAGTAGAATACCTAGGAATGATTGTTAAACCTGGACAGATAATCATGGACCCCATCAAACTGGATGGCATCACCAAGTGGCCTACCCCAACTACAGTGAAAGAAGTCCACTCCTTCCTAGGCTTTGCTAACTTCTATCAACAATTTATTCCAAACTACTCCAACATCGCCCAACTGCTTATCGACCTAACCAAGAAAACCTCACCTGGAATTGGTCTGCTAAGTGCACCAAAACCTTCAAAACCCTAAAAGGACTATTTCTTCAGAAACCAGTACTCAGACTCCCCAACTCCTCCAAACCCTTCACCATTGCAACCGATGCCTTGGCCTTCACTTCTGGAGCCATACTCCTTCAAACTGATGAAAACAGAGAATGCCACCCATGTTCCTATCTATCCCAGTCCTTTGGACCTGCAGAACGAAACTATGATGTATACGACAGAGAACTACTTGCCATCCTATGTGCCCTAAAAGGATGGCAACAATATCTTCTGGAATCTCCATTTTCCATCCAGGTCTTCACTGACCACCAAAACCTCACCTACTTCTGTAAACCACAGCAATTGAACTGACAACAAGCCTGATGGCTCTTAGACATCTTTGACTATGACCTGAAAATGATACACATACCAGGAAAACTCCTGGCAGGACCTGACGCCCTATTCCAATGACCTGACTTCACCCATCTCATCTCTGATAACAAAGGCACCACTCTTCTTCCCCCTTCCCTTTTCATCAACCTAATTGACTTTGGACTTCAAAAAATCATCTCAGACATGTCCACCATGGATCCTCTTGTTCTTCAAAAGCTCCAAAACATCGATGACCTTCCACATCAATTCAAGTTGTGCCTCTCAGATTGGCAGATAGTTAACAACATCCTTACTTACAAAGGATGAATCTACATTCCACCTACTGAAACCTCCACAAAAACATTCTCCAACAATACCATGACCATGAAACTGCTGGACACTCTGGTATCCTCAAAACCCATCAACTTGTAGCAGCTGAATTTTGGTGGCCTGGACTCACCACCTTTGTCAAACAATACATCAAAGGATGTTCCATCTGCCAACATAATAAAGTTAACACCCATTCTTCTTCCCCACTGCTATCTTCTATACCCTCCACTTCCATGCTTCCCTTTCACCAACTCTCCTATGACTTAATTACCAATCTCCCAATTTCCAATGGCTTCGATTCTTTGTTGGTCATGGTGGACCACAGCCTTACTAAGGGGGTAATTCTTTGCCCTACCAAGAAAATCATCACCACCAAAGGAATTGCCTTACTTTTTTATCATAAGGTCTTCACTCATTTTTGGATGTATGACAAAATCATCTCAGATAGAGGCCCCTAATTCGCATCATCCTTCACCAAAGCCCTTGGAAAGTTCCTTGGATACAACCTCTCCCTATTCACCTCTTACCATCCTCAAACTGACAGAGAAACAGAAAGAGTTAACTAGGAAATAGAAACATACCTTCAGATCTTCTGTGGAGATCAACTCTTCTCTTGGACCAAACATATTCCCATGGCCAAATTTACACATAATCACTGCCCACACTCAGTCACCAACCAATCCCCATTTTCCCTCATAATGGGATATGAACCTCACCCCTTCCCATCAATTCTTCCTCAAACCAACATACATGCAGCAGAAGCCCACATTAAAGCCCTTTCTGCAGCAAGAGACAAAGCCCTAGCAGCCCACCATCTCACATGACAAATCATGATAGCCAGGATGAAGAAACCCTTCTCCCCTTTCCACCTTGGACAAAAAGTATGGCTAGAAGCACAAAACCTTAAACACTCTATCCCAGATCCTAAATTCACCCCCAAAAGAGAAGGACCTTTTATCATCACTAAGACCCTATCTCCAATCATATATCAACTCTGGCTTCCCATGTCTTGGAATAAAATTCACCTGGTTTTCCACACTTCTCATCTAACTCCATACAAGGAAAATGAAATCTATGGATGGAACTTTCCAAAACTGCCACCAGATCTCATAAACAGAAATGAAGAATTTGAAATAGAATGAATCTTGAAACACAGGAAAACACTGAAGAGGTTCCAATTCCTAATCCAATAGAAAGGATATTCTGCCACTGATGACTCATGGGAACCTGAAACTAATCTAACCCATTCAAAGTCCACTCTGGAAGACTATAAATGATGCCTCCCCACTATTTTCCCTCAAATGAAATCCCTCAGGATCAGGTGCCTCTACATGAGTGCCCCCCTGAATGCTTCAAAAACAGGACCACTACCTACAACTTCTTGCCCTTCTTCTTCTCTTTGAAATCCTTGGATTTATCCTTGTAGTAGTACTTCTTGCTCTGCATTCAAAATTTCCAAACCATTAACTTTCATTCAAAAATATGGCCTCTTGCCCTACTTCCCCCTCTTGCCTCTCAAACACTGAATCTTCTATCACAATGTCTTCCACCCAAGCTGTCCATGGGTGGAGAGTATCACAACCGTTCATCTACCACACTCTGAAGAACCATTACTGTCTAACCAGCCAGTAATGTCCATTGATCTCCCCATCTTCACTCACTGAACTCACTCCAAACTCCCAGATGAGGTCTATGCCAAATGACTTCTAGCCTATACCAGAGACACACATCTCACTGTACCCATTTCCGCCCACCTAGATATAGGATCTCCCCTCCTTGCTCTCTATGAATCATTTCTCCAAGTCCACTACCTCTCCATTGGACACATACATTCTCAAGATCCTGGATATGCCCTTCTTTCCACAGTGATGGCTATCAATCTCACCACATTCCTCACCCTTCTCACCCACCAACTTGAGATAGGAGAATTCCTCCAGGATCTTGATAGATATCTCCAAGAACTATCCTGAGAAACCTGCTCTCCCATCACTTTACCAATCCTGTCCATCCCATCCACATCCTCTTCACCTTTAGATGCAGAAGAAATATATGTCTTAGAATACACTGAATATGCCTGGCACATGGCCAGCAAAAACTGACCTCTCCTTCCTAGCCATCCACAATACCCAGAAGCCTATTATCAATGCCATCAACTCAGTCATGTTCAAGTCAATTGCCCAGCCTACCAATGCTCCAACTGTCTCAACTGGTGACCTGGACATATTCAAGGCTGATGCCACACTAGGAGGGTAAACAAACCACCTCCTTCATCCAGCTCTTCCTCCTCCATTCAGTCCCATTCCTGGCCACCCTCTTACCATTCTAGACAGAGTTCTTCCCCTCATCCTATCCAACCTCCTTGTCATTCTCTTACTGCCTGCATCACTACCAGTCATTGACCACCTGTTCCTTGTTTACCATCTCCAGGAGATGACATCTACAACAACTCTGCCTATGCCAACATGACCAGTTCCCCAGTTGGACACTCTTTTGACTTGTAATGGCTTGACTCAGTGTTCAAGCATACTAAGGGGGTTATGTTATGATTACTTCTATTGTTTGCTTTATTTAACTTTTACTTGGCTAAGCACTTAACCTTTGCATGTTTGAGTCATGCTTTCTCACTTAGACAATCTGTTTTACTAATTGGCTGATTACTTCATCTTCTTTAGTCATTGATTACTTATCAATGACTCATCCAGCTTACTCTTTGCTTACAAATATGCCTACCATTAACTCATACTAGGGACATATAAACCCTCATATGATATCCTATAACCCTAGTCTAGATCTCCTTGAATCATATCCCCTTTACCAAGAGACTCCTATCTACTCTTGAGTGAGAGCTACCACTGAACCCTTTGAACCCTTGATCACATACTTGCCTAGACCAAGTACTAATCCAGTATAATTTACAGCTGGAACCCTTGAACTTTGAACCCAGGTCTTTCAAGGCTATGCCTATCTCCAGATAGTCATAATAGGATTGTAACATTACCCCCTGAGTACTCCCAAGACCATGATGAGAGTTTTCAAAAGTCTAAGTTGTAATGCCCAGGAAAGCTGGTAGTATTGGTGTAACTGACTTCATTCATTTCCTCATGCTTGATAGTAGGGGATGGAGAGCAAGGGCAAGGGAGAGGCACTCATATGAGATGGTGAGGTGGTCTTCCCCCAGTAGAGATATGTGTGGAGTGAAAGGAATGAGTGGGAGGAATGAGAAGATCTGGATGAACTGGATGACTGTGCAGAAATGGTAGAAGAGCTGTAAGGAGGGGATGGCAAGCATGGCAGTAGGCCAGGATATGATGTGGAGCAAATTTAAAACATGATGGCCATTGGTACCATTTGCAATTGATGTAGATGTGGCCAAGTTGATGACACTGGAAGCAAGATTGGGTGTACATGGGATGAGTAGATTCAAGGAGTTGATTGCCCCTACTGCCAGTCCAATGGTCATTGATTTGGTCAAAGAGGTGTAATTTGGCTGGGTCCATTGGGGATGAGGATGCAGAAGGGGTACCAAGTTCATGATTGATGGGAAATGCCAAGGGGGTATGGTTAGCCATGCCAAGGTCTCTGAGATAACAGTCTATATCTTTAGAGTCAGTTTGACAACCAAGGATTCCCTGCTACATTGGCTAGGAGGGCTGTACTACATCAGCAATGAAGGGGTGACTGTAATGCCAATAAACTCAGACTCAAATTCAGACTGCAACTCCACACATGACTGATTCAGAAGGTGTGGCTATGCAACACATTGTTGTCCCTCATGCCCCTTGTACTTCAACCTGAACAGTGCCACCACCTTGTCCTATATTTGATGATGGTGCTCAGCATTGTTGCATGTGCCATCTCTGAAATCATTTCCCAGGTCCCAGATAATCCTCAACAGCTTCCTTGTTACATTTTATTCCCCTATTACACTTTTTCCTTCACTTTTGCCTACACTTCACCAGGTCCTTGGTTCAACCCAACAGGATTACATTTCTTTTCACTTTACTTTGCTTTCTCAATGACTCATCTTTGATTTGTCAACATCTGCCAATCTTTTCTTCAGACTTCTCATTGGCCAATGACTCATTCTTGCTTACTCTTCTTCCAATGGCATTGCCTGTACTCATATTTGCTTACTCTTGACACAATGCCATCACACTTATCTTTAGTTCTCTATTGTTCTCTACTTTCAGTCACTTACTTATACCTTTCCCATGCCTGCCCTAGAGCAGTCTCCTTACTATATAAACTCCAGTGACCTCAGTAGTATCTCCTCACTCTTGATCTTCCTGTTTCCTCCTGTTCTCCTGTATCTTCTGTACTATCACCTGCAATCTACTCCCTTCACCCTTAAGTGGGAAGTCTCTTCTCCTCACCCTTAAAAGGGCAGTCTTCTTGGTGGTAACCATCCCACACCTCTGACTGCTACCAATGTAGCTCTTTGTCTCCAATAGAGGGAACCTTTGTTGGTATCTACCAAAACCTCTCAATGCTTACATAAGCAACTCTTGTCAGTCATCTAGACCTCTCTGGTAAAACCCCTCCAACAAAACAGGACTACACTTGGTCCTACCTGGGTCAAGTATAACAAAAGATCAAGAGTCTTCTCTCAGTGAGTACCCATTGTTGGTATCTCTTACTAACCATCTCAAAGACCAAGACATGGTGCCTCTTCATGAGTACCCCCTTGGCAATTCTGTAGTACAACATCTCACAGACCTGCCCTAAACCCCAACATTTGGGGCAGAAGACCTCAGACACCACCTCCTGCCAAATCAAGTTTGGAACCTCCCACCATTCCAGCATCTCCAGAATCCTCAGATCTTGATCTACCATCCACTGCTCAACAAACAACCACATACAACTATTGGGACTATCCATCCCAAATCAAACCCCTTCTTCCACTCCACTCACTGCACTTCCACCTCCATTTGGCATCAGATCTTATCCATTGCCTCTTGTGCCTGTCACCACTCCAACCATGTCAGATATATCTAAACCTATGAAACCCCATCACACTACTGCTAAAAAGGAAGAATCCACCAATGGCAAACAAACCCTCCTCTGCCCTGGATACCTCACAAGAGAACCACTGACCAAACAACCTTATAAATGACAAACCCCTGTAACTGTTCCAAAGACTACACTTCACAAACCCCACTCCCCACCTCTTATGGTCAAGAAACTACCAAGTCCATTCCTGGTGAAGCTATACCACATACTTAAACAACCAGAACACCATACCATGATAGAATGGAATACTGCAGGAATAGAAATCACTATCAAACATTCAGGAAAATTGGTTAACAATATTCTCCTGGAAATGTTTAGACTAACCAAATTCACTTCCTTTGCCCAACAACTCCAACTGTATGGATTTTCCAAGAAAGCAGTGGTTAACTTTGTAAACTCCACAGAAAGAAACCCCAAGGCTAGCCTATGGGTTCACCCCATCCTCTGAAAGAATTCTACCCCAACTGAATTAGCCAAAATCCTATGAGCAAGAAAGCCAAAGGAATTGCATTTGCTATTCAACAATGAAACCCACAATCAACTGCAACAACTAGCCACCAAAGTAGAAGAACTAGCATGGGCTTTATCTGGAAAAGATTCATCCCCAAAGGAAGAAAAAGGCCATCTACCAGACATCCCAGAAATACTTCCATACCCTTCAAAGCTATCATCTATTGAAAGGCAAAAATGCATCAAGGAACAACGATGTTTCCATTGTAGAAAAGTTGGTCACTCCCATCTGACCTACTGTACAGTTCTACAAATACAATCCACAGAAACCATTTGAGGGACTTTTGGGACCTTCCCACAAAACCAATGAAAACCAAAAGGAGCCAGAAGACCTATTTTTGGATGACATAGACTTGTCCTGGAAATCCTCATCCTCACCCAATCCACCACTTCCTCCTAGCCCTCCTTGAAAGAAGAAGCATATCCCTGAACAATCCATCAACAATCTGGAACATGCTAGTATGCATGCCTACTTCTGTCAGATACCATATTGCCAATATCACCATGACTGGTAAAGAAGCTTCATTCTTGTCCTATATCTATCTTCTGTTATTTAAGACTGATGAAAATTAGGAAAACCACAAACAAGTTCTTGCAAAATCCCCATGCATTCCAAAATTGATTCAATCTTGTTCACAATCTCATGACCTCTCATGAACCTTCCCTACTGACCTTATATATGTCAGCCTCAGACCAGAACAAGTCATAAAACTGTTCAGAAGTCAGAAGATTGTTCACTCCTCTAGGAATATAAACATTCAAAACCTTGCCAACTTCTTTCCCAACAATGTCCCACCCTGAGCTGACCTTTTCTTTTGAAACTAGACACCCCCCATCTTTTGAAATGCACTAGTGGGCTTCACTCCAAAACATGGCATTCTGTTATTGAAAACTGCCTCTCTTTCATAGGTAAAGTAGATAGATATCCCCAACATTTCCCCATTCAGAACCCCTGGGACAATGTGTCTCCTTGTGAGTACCTCCTTGGGGAAGGCATCCCTTGAAAACAAAACACATACTCAGAAGCAACACCTCACTTATTTTCTGTAACAACTTATCCACAACTGTAAACATCTGAATAACTTGATGGTGAACAAGAATACTAGTGAATGGAACTTACCCTCCATCTATGGTTCAAGACTCAACCTCTACCCTACAGCCATTAGGGAAAAACAGTTACCTGGGCTCAACACCATAGGTGCCTCTCCTTTGACACCTCACCTGGAACATGGCTTCCCAGGATGCAACCCATCTAGAAGCACTCTTGTTGATCATCCACTACCTTGACAATCACAGGTCACCACTCTTTGGATGCTTTTGCATTACCTCTGGTCAAAAACCATTTGACACCCCTCTGGAATGCTTTTACATCAACACCCTTGCCCTCCTGGATGGCCTATTGTCTGACTGGCAGGCAGTAGTATCTTGGCTAGGGTTCACTGGCAACATTTGAAACTAACACCTCTGAAACAGATACCCCCCACCAAACAACATCCATAGCTCTTCTGGACTGGCCCATCATCTGACCAGCAGGTGATGAAGACCTGGCTAAGATTTGCTGGAAAAACACCCAAACCACTTGACAACCAGTACCCAACCAGAACTCCTTGGTGAAATTCATGGCAATATCCAATCTGCAAGTTAACACCCACACTGAAGGGCGACAAAGAATACTAGCAACTGAGTTAACCACTAGTCCAAAGTTCCTGATAGAGCCTCTCTCCTATAGTCAATAGGAAGCACTAGCTCCTCGACATTTACTGTCAATTCAACACTTTGGGAGCCTCTCCTTTGAAACCCCTAGAAAGTCATTTGCTGTTGACACCACCCAACAAACAGTCTCAAACTTTGGAAAACATCAACCTTCAGTAGAACTCAACCTCCAGGCAAGACCTTTTGACACTCTTGGACACCTTGGTGTCACCTTTGGACCTGAACCACACCCACCAGACACCCTCCCTCATCTGCTCTAACCAGCACCATCTTTCTTCTGAATACCTGTCCACTCCACTTTACATTCCACCCTTGTGTCCTGTACCAGCAACCTCCAGCACCTTTGGACAAAACCCCCTTCCACACAGCCTGAGTAGACAGGATCCATTCTATGGCCACAAGCAAGCTTCAAAGTTATACACACATGAAGCTACCCCATTTCATACCTCATACTTTGTATAGGACCAAACTCCATGCTTGTGGTCTATCATTGCCCAAGGGATGTTTCAGCTCTGTGATATCAACCAGATGGGGAAAAATAATGTGTCAATACCTTGAATAGGAGCTCAATGTTGATCCACAAGGACTTTGTCAATCCCAGCCCTTATCCCACATCTCACAAGGCCTGTTCTTTCACACCTTCCAATATCTTCTGATATCTTCTGATACTTTTCTTCCCAGTTTTACCTCTCTTCAGTGCTTCAAGTCTTGATTGGAGGATAACACCTCCAATTTAATTTTCACCTCTTTTCACTTCTTTTTGCCTCACACAATCCCAAAAAGACCATTGGAAATCTCCTTCAATGCTCCTGTTCCATTTTTACCCTAAGAACGGCTCTCTTATCATGCTCCACAACCCTTCCACTCCAGACTTATCCTATCTCTGGCTATGCTTCCTCTCTGACCCTATAACTAGTCCAAACAGCCAAATATAAACAAATGCCTCAAGCTTAGCTCACCAAGACACCCCTTGGCCCTCATCCTCACCAGGGATGCCCAATGAAGAAAACATCATTGAATTAACCCAACTCTTTGCCATTCTGAATATTACCTCAGAAACCCCCACTGCCACAGCTATCAAACAAAACAAAACAGACCACCTATTGCAACAATCTCCCCCCTCACCTCTAAAAGACTACCAATTCACCTTTGGTGCTGGGCAACCTGACCCACTACCCACTGTAGCTCCCACTAGCAGAAGAGTCAAAAGGCTGCTGGTTGGCAGAAAACCCCATCTGATTAAGGAACACCTTTCTCCAGACAAGGCACTCACAGAACCACATGTTGACCTATCCCTCCTTTTGCAAATTGCAATAGTTCCTATCTCCTCTGACACCTACCCTACAGACCTGGTCCATGCATCTAACAAAGTAACAATAAAAGAAACCCACTCTTGCTGACTATTCAACAAATCATGCTCCTTGCCCAACAAATACTACATGGACCTCATCCTAGACCCAGGACACCTACCCTGCCATGTGAATACCAGATAGTCTTTGCTCCCCAACAACCTGTTAGAAGATGCAAACAACACCCTATGCACCCCATGTTCCATTGTCCAAAATATTATTTCAGACATCCTCACTGCCTCTGATACCTCCCCAAAATGAGAAGACTCCTTTGAAATCATGAAAGCCTTATTTCCCATCATCCACCAACTCCACCTCTTGTGACACTGGAAGTTCCACCAAGTCTTCCACATATCCCTCTTATCACCCAATCACAAAAATACCATCTATAGTTCTAACCTCTGAAGACCACCACCTGACCTTATCACAGGCAAAGAAGAATTTGAAGTTGAGCAGATATTAAAACATTGTGAAACTATGGAATCCCACTCCTTCCTGATCTGATGGAAAGGATATCTGCCAGAAAATGACTCATGGGAATCCAAACAGAATTTAAAACATTCCAGCTCTGCTTTGAAGGATTATAAGAGATGACACCCTTCCACCTTCCCTCCTTAGAATTGAACCACCATCTCTCACAAATGAAATGTCTAACATGTTGAACCTCTACTGTCTTCTCTGTCACCAACCCTACTGAACCAACCCATATTGCCAACATTCCATCCTCTCCCATCAGACCTCCCATTCTCTTAGTAGATGTCCCTCTACATGGACCCCAAGGACACAATGGAGAAATCACCAAAGAATACAGCATGCTAATTCAAGACTTCATCAATGACCCTCACCTCACCATCCCCATATCCACTTCACTTGACCCTTCTTCTCCCCTCTTTGCCCTCTATGGGGCTTTATTGCAGGTAGAACGACTTCATATTTTTACTCCCCAGGAGAATTCCCATGCCCCAGTAGCTTTAATCTGCAACATCTTACTAAACATCCACCACAACCTTGCCCACTATCTTCATCAGATGGCTTACCAACTCAAATTTGGAGAATATTTAAAGAACCTAGATAGATACCTTCAAGAACTTGGAACAATCAATCATACACCTGTTGCCTTCCCTCTCAATCCCACTGTCCTGACTACCCCATCCACATCATCATCCCCTATGGATCCAGCAGAACTGCTGGCCTTCAACAGAATCAATGACACCTGGACTGGTGCATGTGGCAACCAACTGTCAAACTCAGTCAATGTGCCCCAAGTGTAACTCTGGAATGCCAGAGTTGTTGTATTGGTTGGTCTTGGACTTGGCTTCACCTTATGTGGTGCACCTTGCATAGGTCTGGTGTTCCAATTTCAGAGGTCAGAGGTCAGAGAAGAGTTGAGAAGAACTCAAGTCAGAAGGATGACAAGGAGAGTCAAGTTCAGTCAGACAGAGTAGAACAGAGATCAGACAAGGGAGGAGAACATCAAGTTCTGTTGATATTCAGACTGAGGTATATAGGACAGAAGTATGGAGATTATATAGTAAATTGGAGGCAGATTACTAAGATGGAAATGAGATTGGGTAGACATACAATGTGCATAAGTACAGAGGTGAAACAGGGGTGACAGGGTGTCAAGGTAAAACAAGAATGGAGAGATATCAGAGTGACATAGGAATGGAGATGTCAGAATGATGTAGGAACAGAGATGTCAAGACAGAGGAACTGAGGTATCAAGATGAAACATATCAAAGAAGTAAGTAATGGAAGACCAGAGTTGGTCCAGAGTAAGGAAGACAAGACTCAACAAGTAAAGATAGTCCAGAGGTGAATAAGATAGTCTGGAGTTGTGTCCAGAGAACTGGAGTTTGACTCAGTGAATCTGGTATATGACACCAACCCCTTACCTCCAATGACCCTATGTATAATGGTGATCAACAGTGCTTCCAATGCAACCAACTGGGACATCAATGTATCCACTGCTAGTGGTATCAATGCCCAATCTGCTTAAGGTTTGCCCCAGGACATAATCAAAATAGATGTGATCTCCACCACCCACCTCCATACTGCTCCTCCACTGTCTCACCCTCCACCTCCAATTCCTCAGGTTGTTCCTGTTCTTCTCACTCTGCCAGAATCTCCACTGGAGGACAACCCCCTTGTCATATCACTCAAGTACCTTCACCTCACCTAGCCATACCACAACTGCCATCTCCTACTCCCATCTTGGACAATGAAGAACAAATGGACAAAGTGGGATATGCCAACATTACTGGCTTCCCCAAACATTACAATCTGGACTTTTAAAACCCTCATCAGCATTTCTGGACATAAATGGAGGGTAATGTTACGTTTTATTCCCCTATTATGTAACGTTGAGAGCACTCTTATGCTCAAGACTTACACTTTCCTAGACTTTGGGAGGTACTCACGAAGAGACTCAATGTCCAAAGAGTAGTACTTTAGAGAGGACGAGACACAAAGAGCACAGTAGTGTGTTTGATAAACGTAGAACTAGCTAAAGTACATCAAGGAGATTTCTAGGTTCTTATACAATACAGCTTATAGCGGAGATTCAAGGAAGACAAACAAAGGTCAATCACTGCACGGACCAAGTAACCAAAAGAGGTCAGTCAAGCTAGAACATTGGACTCGAACCAACAAAGATAAGGCTTGACGACTATGGAGAGATCAGAACACGCAATGTATAAGAGAACATTGTAGAAGGGCTAGTTCACAAGTAAGATGATTAGAAGAGGGGAGTCAAGAGGACGTTGTCCGCATAGAATATGACTAAGAAGGAGTCATAGGAGGTGTAAGCAAAGGGGAAGGCGTGGTTGTGACAAAAGGAAATGATGAACGTATTACGGTGGACGAGGAAAATTGTAACATATTACACTTTTTCCTTCACTTTTGCCTACACTTCACCAGGTCCTTGGTTCAACCCAACAGGATTACATTTCTTTTCACTTTACTTTTCTTTCTCAATGACTCATATTTTATTTGTCAATATCTGCCAATCTTTTCTTCAGACTTCTCATCAGCCAATGACTCATTCTTGCTTACTCTTCTTCCAATGGCATTGCCCATACTCATATTTGCTTACTCTTGACACAATCCCATTGCACTTATCTTTAGTTCTCTATTGTTCTCTACTTTTAGTTGCTTACTTATACCTTTCCCATGCCTGCCCTAGAGCAGTCTCCTTACTATATAAACTCCAGCAACCTCAGTAGTATCTCCTCACTCTTGATCTTCCTGTTCTCCTGTATCTTCTGTACTATCACCTGCAATCTACTCCCTTCATCCTTAAGTGGAAAGCCTCTTCTCCTCACCCTTAAAAGGGCAGTCTTCTTGGTGGTAACCATCCCACACCTCTGGCTGCTACCAACATAGCTCTCTGTCTTCAATAGGGGAACCTCTATTGGTATCTGCTGAAACCTCTCAATGCTTACATAAGCAACTCTTGTCAGTCATCTAGACCTCTCTGGTAAAACCTCTCCAACAAAACAGGACTACACTTGGTCCTACCCAGGTCACGTGTAACATTCCTGAGCCCTATCATACATTGATCCTTACTAGAGAAGGTTGGCTTATTGAACTTTTAACAGGCCATCTGGAGCACATCCACACTGAACTTGGTGTATATGCTAATATCTTCAATGAGCTTATATTAGTACTCCAAAGCTATGGTCATACCAATTCCCAATTTGTTTCATTGGAGGAGCAAGTAGCAATCTTTTTATACACATGCATTACTGGACTGCCTACAAGGCACATTGGCAAAAGGTTCTAGCAATCAAATGACACCATTTCACAGTATGTTCAATTGTGAATCATTCTCATGTTTTTGATTATTTTCAGTTACTTTTGCAAGATGGTTACTATATTTTCTGCCCTGCCATTTTTCACCAACTTTGTCACTCCCCCCCATCAAACTCCACTTTCAACAATGTTCAAGTCTAATCTGAAGTTCTGGCCTTATTTCAAAGATGTGATTGGTGAACTGGATGGCAGCCATATTTCAATTGCTCCACTAGCCCAATTAGTGGCAGGGGACAGAAACTGTAAGGGTTTCTTATCTCAAAACTGTCTTTTTGCATGTGACTTTGATCTTCAATTCACATATGCTCTCACTGGATGGGAAGGATCAACATCAGATGCATGATGTTTGCTTGAGGAAGCTCATAGGCAATATCTCAACATACTAGAAGGAAAGTACCTTCTGGGTGATCTGGGATTTTCATCCTGTCCATTTATACTTGTCCCATATTGTAGAATATGATACCATTTTGCTGAGTGGAGGTGGGTGGATGTGTGGTAAGATTCTACTTGTATCTTTCAAGTATCAACTCTATTAAATTCTTGTTATAGGCCAGCTAATAAGTGTGAATTATTCAACCTGCAGCATGCATCTACATGAAACATCATTGAACATATTTTTGGTGTTGTCAAATGCTGCTTTCAGATTCTCCTCCTTTCACTTCCATATTCACTTGAGATCCAAGCCCATTTACCAGCAGTGTTATATGCTGTCCACACTTCATCTGCATTCACACTCCTGACAAAAAATCTCTTCCAGATGACAATCCAGAGGATAGGCATGATCAAGACAACAATCAAGATGATGATGACTTGATTCTTGATGAGGATGATGAGATGGAGGGACCCTCATTGTGCAATCAAATCACAGAGTATATATGATAGGATTATATTGAAATTAGACAGGAATGTGGCATGGAGATCCCTGATGACATGTAATTACAGCAGTTTTCAAAAGTTCATCATCCAGAAGTGCTAGACAAGCCTAGTAAATTTGTATAGTAGTCAATGCCCTCTGTCCATGTCCACTTGCCACCTATCCTGCCAGTCCTTGTTCAAGCTGCCTGCCCATCCAGCTTCAAGTGCAATCAGCTCACCTCAACCTCTGTCTGTGTCATTTTGGGCTCTACCACTCATCTTGTGCCCCATCCATGTCAATTCAGATGCCATTGCTCACCTCATGTCTTGTCCTGTCCAGTTTCAAGTGCAACTGCTCACCTCATGCTCCACTCATGTCATTTTGAGCACCACTGCTAGTCACCTGCCCTCTCCATCCTTGTTCAAGCATCACCACCCAACTTTTCCATTAAAGACACACCTGTAATTGT
>JBBPKJ010000926.1:0-15017 GCA_038089195.1 Brasilioporus rufonigricans | reverse complement strand
CGCTGCAGGAAAGTTGAGAGAAGTATACAAATCCTCGAACTCGCCAGGTGAGAAGTACGCATATGCCCCTGAACAACAAAAAACAAATTGTCAGTCGAGGACAGCAGGCGGGATCGACAACAGACCCATTGAATGCGGATCCTGATTCCAATCCTTGATGTTCATGTCAACATACTGCTCCTTCAAATATTCGTACGTGATTTCAGAGTTGAGAGCACCATGTGCCTGTGCGAGATTGTGAAGCACGAGTTCCTTGAGCACCTCCCGCCTTTCTTGAGAGGCAAGAGAGCTCATGCGGAATGCGTCAGTCGTCCAGCAGTAGCAGGCGATGAGGACCTTGGATGGAGTAGTAGAGTCGACACCATAAGACGGGTAGACGATGGTACGAATGGGAAGATCTGTGAATGATTGACCACCAACGATGCCCAACTTGGTAGTCCACCAATCTGATTTAAAGAGTACTGCGATCTTGACTAAGGGGCCGTAGTCCAGGGCGCGCAAAGCATTCTTCTGCATGACGTTCAGACCGGCATCGGTCAGATCAACGATGCGAAGGACAGGGAGAGAGAGAGTAGATATGACGTGCGAATAGCTCCTGGTCTCGGTCTCATTCAACGTAACCGTGACACACGGCACTTCAACCCGCAGCGGGCCGGTTCGGGTGGTATCGGCCACTGCTTCAGCCCCTATCTGGTCTTCATCGATCACGATATCCACAGTTTCGGAATGCGTTTTCTTGATACATGAAGGTAGCTTGTGCCTCGGGAAGGTTCCCGGTAGGGAGACAACTATAGAGCCTTGACCGATGGCTGTGACTCTCTTGTGAAATTGGATAGCACCACTCTTTTTCGTGATATATTCTTCCATCTTCTTCGTCAACACCTCAGATCCACCCCTGTGTCGTGTGAGATATATCGACTCGGATCTAACCTCAGGAATGAGACTTACTCAAAGGACTTCCAATCCACTTGTCCAAAGTCGCTATTACCGACCTGGGCGAATCCTAATGAATCGAGGACCGACTCTGCCAATGCGCGGTCAGTTGCCGCGCCAATGCTTCCGAGCAGCGCACACCAATTGATGACGGTGGTAGGAAGGTGCTGGGGAGGAAGTTTCAGGCTGTCGCTGGGTATATATTTTAATGCCATGTAGCTGCGAGCGGAATGTGTATCATTCGCCTTCAACACATCCCAGCCAGTCGTCTTGTTTGTTTGAAGATCATCTACAAGCATCCTGACGAATGGATTGAGGACATCGTTGACGATGGCATCGGCCCCTGCCTGAGCATAATCGCTGTCCACGTTCATGCCCTCCGCGTCGAAGGAACCTTTGGGTTTGCTGGACACTTGTTCAAGGATACCGTTGAAGTAATAGAAACCTGGCTTGGAACCATCGCGAGCGCTCGGGTAGTAGGGTATAAGCTTATCCTTGAGGCGGTCTCGACCCTCGTTGAGCGGTCCGTATTCGATCAAATCTGCTAATCTCTTCATGATCCCATTCTTATACTGTCCATTAGTGTCCTTTGTTGGAAGCGGGAAGCGCATAGCTCCTTGGTCCTAAAGATCATAACGACGATCAACTTTGAGTGATTCGGTGAGATGAAAGAGCGCACGTAATAGTCGTATTTTCCCCCATTCTGGAACTTATATGTAATAAAACGACCGCCGGCGCGGTCGGAGGACTCGATGATGTCGTAGTCGATATCGAGAGAGTCGAGGATTAAGGCAGTATACATACCGCCAAGACCAGCGCCAAGAATTCCGACCTTCAAGTGAGGCAGGAAGGGTAATGATTCATCAGAGATACCGAATGGATTAGAGAGGTCAGGGTCAGCCCTGAACGGAGGGAGCTGTTTAAGGAGGGTAGCATGATACTCCTCGATAAGACGTTTGCCATAGAACGCTAGGGGATCACCGGCGAAAGGCATAGCGGGTATGGCCTAGATGAGTTGGAACGAGCTGTTGAAAGGGACTTGGTACTGGGACCGGACTCATTGGGGCCTCAGATCGATCAGTCTTTATACGTCGAACTCTGTTTGGACGACAACCCTCGGTCGCGTGTGAATGTAAACAGGCCTAGGACCTCTGGGCGGTGCACTGGGTCTAATGCAGCGGACGGTAATAGCTGCCTTTCGGGTGACGAATGAGCCGACATCTACGTAAAGATACCATATGTGAGGAACTGTTTCATCAAAGTCAGGGCCTGTTCAGTCTTTGTACTCACCAGCGCTGAATGTGGCGTAGAGGCAACTAACGCGAAGTGAAGTTATCTCCCGCAGAGACGATCAGCACGGGTATAGTGAGCACAGGTCATCAAGCCGCATGCCAGCATAGGGACAAAAGATGGCATGAACGGCGGAAACCTTTCTTGCCGTATGATGGGGCCCTACTGGTGTCGTGACTTAGTATTTACCCACAACCGGAGTGAACGATTATTATCCCCCATCGTGGAAATAAATACCATCTGCACAAACACCTGTAGCAGTAGTTTACTCGTCGATAGGCCCCACTGTGCGGGGGTTCAAGCTGCGGCGCTCAAAATTCGAAGACCGGACTTGTATTCCAAATTAGGCAAGTGGGTAGGGCTCAACTGCCCGTTGGTACAGCACTGTGAATTTGGCTCCGATCAAAATTCTGTACCCTGTGAAAATGACACTGTTATCCTGCTGTCAGCACACGGCATTTTGAACTTTGTACACCGCCTTAACTACCATATTGGGCGGAGGCACGACCTCCTTAATACCATGTTAGCTGATTGTAACACTCGGTGAAATCCGCGCAGTCTAGAGCTCCCTCTTTGCAGTAGGTGCAGTCTTCAGTTGTTGATCTGCTTCCGGTGACGTTTCCACTACCCCACTTGACAGTTATATTACTTAAAACTCGTGCACAGAGTGTCTGAAACAAGACTCACTCGGTGCTGAGTATTCTAATCTCCGAGATGAAGCATCGATCGGCCTTGGCCTAAGGCACAGGCAAGTGATACCGTGTAAATTTTTTTTGGTCCCCATGAATGATGGTCATTTCCTACCTACCCCCAGGCGATCGCTGCCGCACAGCAAATGGGTCCTGAGGTGCCTCCATTTCTTCTGATTTCGGTCTTCAACCCAAGCGGAACGTCGTCTAAATTTGCATATTTATCCATCGAACCGGATATGTCACTTTAGAATTCTGGCGACATAGCACGGAAATCAGAATTCATCGGTTTGGATTCACGCAAGTGTGTCACCGAGCTCAGGTGTTAGACCACATGCCACGAACGTTCTCGGGCCTTTGGGACATCCGGCTTTTGACACGTATCAGGCACAATTGCCCAGCGGCGGTGGCACACTCGCGATTGATCCGAACACAGCAGCATATGCTGTGTGGCATCTGAAGAATGGAGACTCGGTCACCTTGCCATGCTACTACAGTAGTTCATTTGACAAGAGGGGTGTACCGACGACATCGACGTTGGTTGTGGCTATAACTTGCGAATGCGATGACGGTCGGCCGTTTGGTAGAGCGCTATGGCATTCACGATTCCTGTAAGCTGAGTCCCGTTCGCCAGTCGCATCAAAGCACATACATACCGAGGGAAGGTCACAACGGCCACCGAGTCAAGATTCTCTGTCGCTTTTGAGATGGCATAAGCTGTACCACCCATCAACGTCACCTTTCGATCTGTACAAAGCCGACAGGTTGCACGGTACGGTCCCGACATCTCGCCGGATCGATGCCTGTCAACCTCGATTCAGGTAGATTCAGGATCATCTCTCTTATCAATGACTACCCTGGACCCGCTGGGTCAACCACGTACTATATGGTTACCCCTCTTCTTTCTTCTTTCTTCGTTCCGGACCGCCACTAGCATTCCCATCTTGCACGGGCGCTCCTCGGAGCGTCCCCGGATCGGGCATATTGTTGGAGATCATCCCATTAGTACATACTTGGATAATTTTCGTACTTACATTAGATTACTATATTCGGACAGCAGCGTCCGTTAGCACGCGTCCACCTGTCACGCTTTCTCCAGCCTCGTACAACGTCGACTGGAGGTAAGCACATACTGTACACTACGTATAACTACCTACTCACGTACCGCAGTCCTCACGGACTCGTGTTACAGAACGACTGTTCCCCAACACATATGTCACCCATCACGCATGTCAGCCGGCTACTACCCATACAGGCTTAGTATCACAATAGTACCCCGCCGATTGGGGGTTGGCTTGTTTGAAACTGCCGGCGGAAACGGCGGGACTGGGTCACCGGGGGTCTTCGATCTGCTACTCGGGGCATTCAAGCAACCGGGGACGCAGAGGGACATGGGTGCCCCTTTGACATACTTAGTTAGAAGTGTCCGACGTAGGGTAGCACACCCTACTGGACAGAAATGGAATCAAAAAAAAATCATGTACTATAGCCAGCCATCCAAGCGGACATCTACCTCGGCGCGGGCACAATAGATGTGTTGTAGTTCTTCGTTTCCATGCAGAACACATGGCTCAACTTATCGACTGTAGTGGAACATCGAGGACCGTTACCCCAGTATAAACGGATATCCATACACTGATGATTGAGGACAAGGTTGTTGCAAGTGGTTTTTACCCAGACGTGAGAAAATCAGACACGTACACGTCAGCGGCACTTTGACAATTCTCGTGGTGATTCTGCATTCTGATGAACCATTCCCTGTTCAGTGTCCAGCCATTCAATGACGAGAGTAAAGGCTGGACAGTCCCACCTGATCCAGAATTCGACCATGTGGTCATTAGTTCTCTGTTTTGAACTTGGCAGTTTCTGATATGTGTGCAGGTCGAGCTCGAGTCAATCCCATCCACCAAGTCCGATCCCACGCAGTTCTCACCCTTTCAATTGTTCCGGTTCGAGCCAGTTGCTGAATGAGGATGGTGTCACTGAAAATTTGAAATCGGTATAATTGTGTGAAGATACCGTAGACGTATTCGATCGTTTTATCGACGAAAAGACAATATCGAGGGTACCAGAGTTGGGTGGACACCGCACGACGTCGACAGTAGAGATAACACAGAAGCCAGCCAAAGGACGGCATACTGCAACCCTTCAAGTTGAATTCTAGAACTCGTTACCCCTTTTTGTGCCTTTTGCATTCGAATTCGCGAAGGCCTCGTGCGTTCTTCAACACCGCACTGTAGGTCGTGTATGTCGTTTCATGACCATAATAGTTCATGAAACCGATCGGCGTGGCCTCTGGATGGATGCAACCATTCAATGCGGACGAAGAACATGCCATAAGAACATTCCAGACGTCCTCGCGAAGGTCCGTCACGTTCGGGAAGCGCGCAAAGGACGCTTCAGAGATCTGGGGCAGAATCAGGACGGATGGGTCAGGAGGCCTCGGAGGGAAGTACCTTTATGAAGCTGCTTTCGACGCCTTCCAAGAGTTTCGGGAACGTCGCACCCGTGGAGGAATGAAATATTGCGTCGTATCAGGCAGTGGCCGTCCCAAGACAGCGATAGGCCCCAGTTTCATCCACCGTGGCTGGAGATCGAAACAATATGCTATGGTTAGCTGTGACACGAATTTGAGTGAAATACCCACAGTTACCTTGTCTCGTAGGCATAAACGCGGTCACCATCGGTTACCATGTTCAGCTTGGTTGATAAACTTCTTCACGCTCCACAGATAACGAAATAGCACAGCACATTCAGAATCCTTATAGCCTGGCGTACCCCTCCTTTCCGTTTCTTCCCAGACTTCTCCCTGGTCGTTTTTGACCTTTTCGATCGCCTTCTACATCCCGGACAAGATGATTTCCGGGAATTTCGACCAGCCTGCTTCATTTTACTAGAAAACTTTCCACTCAGCTCGTCCTTGCACTGCTCTAGACGTGATTGAAGCATATCCCGAGCCTGGAGTGGCTATTCTGGAACGGTGGCCCACTTGGGAGTGACTTCAGGGCGATCCGGTAGCCACCTCGTATAGCTGTCTGCCGGGAAGGGCTGTGAAAGTGCGTCATTGTTTCTGCAATGACCTCTAGACGACGATACCCTTCTACTACTCCTTCCAAGATATGGTTTTCTCGGTAGACTTTAGGTACGGATTCTGAGAGACAGTCAGAACTCGTACGTGGCGGACGGCGTTGAAGACCCAGTGAGAGCGACTTGGACAGTTTTTGTTGCTTGGTCATCGTCGCATGAGAGTAGCGTGGTCAGGTCACGGAGGGGTGGGGGACCTTTGGGCGGGGATTTCATGCAGATACACTTTCCAAATGGCCTGCGTTAGGATTGCACGACATGGTCAGGTATCATCAGGCTGGTATCCTCCCCATCAATAATTGTGGCTAGTGTATCGACGTGCACACAACTCTCGGCAATAAAACTACATGTAGGCTTTATGTACGCGTTTACAGAGAATCCGACTACGGTAACGACCCCTTTCAAACACCACCTCCACCTAAAATGTACTCGATCGCTGCGTGCACATTACCGCCCGTCGCAAGGAGGGCACGCACGTTTTGAGCTGCATTGGTGAAACCCATGTCTTGTAGTTGCTGATCAAAGGAAGCAAGGTGAGACGTGCAACAGTGACACCAACTCACTGACGGACCTGAAGCTGTACTTGGAACCGTTCTTCTGGTGGTCTGGTATCTGTGGGAGCGGCGGGGGGAGGCGCACCAAAGGGGGTTTGACCCCCGCCGAGAGTGCCTAGGCCACCAAAGCCACCCCCGAAGGGACCTGCACCCAGGAGCGCCTGTAACAGTGCGGGGTTGGGTAGGCCGGCGCCGGCACCTGCGTTAGTGGCCGTTCCAGCAGGTGAGGTTGATGTGGGAGTAGATTCCGCACCACCAGCACCACCTACGCCAGTCGCGGTAGAGGGGACTCCTGGCGCTGGGAACGCACCGGGGGTAGCACCTGAGACGCCGCCGCCGCCAACCCCGCGCATCATAGCGGACATCTGCATCATTGTACGCAGTGTCTCTGGGTTCGACCTTGAGGGAGAAATAGATGGGTTAGTATTTGACACGTCATCGATAGAAGGACAAGGAACGAGAGCTCGAGAGCGGTACGAACACCATTTGTCTAAACTGATCGCTTTGAAAGACTTCCCGTATTTGTGGCGCCATCGAGCCTAGTTGTGGATTGAGCGCCATGATCTGGTCGAGGATGGCTGGATTAGACATGAGCGATGACATTTGTTGCATGAATTCGGGAGATTGCATCATGCTTGAAAACTGCGACGAGCGGCATTAGTTGGCACACCCGTCAGGTACGCCACAGATACATACCATGTTTGGGTCATTTGTATTCAAGCCCATATCGGCAAACGGATTGAATCCAGCCATGAGGCCGTGGCCCATGTAGCCGTTGAGGAGGGTGAGTGGATCGGAGGGGTTCTGGCCGGCCTGCATGGTCGGGATGTGCTGAGGTGGCGGTGCGGACGAGGATCCAGAAGAGGTTGCCTGGCGTGCGGCGCCTTTGACCATGTGGATCGTGTGGGAGGACTGGATCTTGTAGACGGACAAGAGGTCCTCATCCTGTGGAGCGATAAGGGGAGGGGAACGACACGACGCTCGACATCGGTACCTTGAGCACTTTGCCTGAAAGCGTGCGAGGGTCGATGAGGGTGTATATGTGGATGTACAGGACACGCACCAGAGTAGATCAGTCTCTGCCGATCAGCCTCGACGTCCGACTTTTCGGCGATGGCGTGCTTGAGGTCGAGGACGGTCTTGTCGGTGTTGATGGATATCTGGATCTTGAGCTCGCTCGGGCCTGGGTGGTGGTCAGCTGGACGCGGTTGGGAGAAGGACTGGATTACCCTTGACGCTGATGTGAATTTCATTGTCGGCCATGGTGAAAGTGAAACGAAGGCAAGCACGAAATCGACACAGCCACATCCAACCCATGTCCTCCGACGCCTGCTTCAAGACCGTCCCACACGTCGGCGACCCACTCGGACGCGCAGAAACCATCGCCGGCGTCGCGACGTACGTCTCGGAGCCATCGGGCGCAGCTGCGACAGCGCAGAAGAAGATCCTGCTCTTCTTTTCCAACGTCTTCAGCCCCTTCTACATCAACAACCAGCTCATCCAGGACTGGTTTGCGGCCAATGGTAGCCACCTCTCCCGCATATAGCCTATGACATCGCTGACACGCGCATAGGCTACACCGTCCTCGGCCTCGACTACTTCTTTGGCGACAGGCTCGACGCCCTCATGAAACAGCCCGACTTTGTCCGCGAGACATGGCGTGACAAGGTCGTTGCCCAAGCACGCGAGTGCACGCCAAGGTGGGTCGAGGCTGTCAGACAACGCTACGGTCAGTCATCCCCTCGATTGCTGCATATATGCGCTGATGTGGACTAGGCACGACCGACGTCGAGTACTTTGCGGTCGGTACGTCGTCTCTCGCTCCCATATCCTTCTTACTCACCGCTCGCAGGATACTGTTTCGGGGCACCGTACGTCTTTGCTCTTGCAAACGATCCGACGTTTAACCTCGTAGCGGGTGCGCCTTGTGTCGGGTCTTTCGCTTTATCGTGTGTGACCCCATCCCCAGGCGCAGTCGCACATCCAACGAGTATCTGCGATAGTACGACGAAACAGCTCAAAGCAGACCTCATCAAGAACTGCGTAGGTCCGCGATCATGTCTTTATCAGAAAGATGCTCCCTGACAACCCTATCGCAGCGCCAATCGCCTTTGGCTGTGCGGGTGAGTGATCGCTCACATCTTGCTCGTCAACAACGTCCAAGCGGCAAGTAAACACACATTGTTCTAGAAAGTGACTGGTCCTTCCCTACTGAAGCACGTCGTCAGGCTGAGGACATCCTCGTCAAGAACAAGGCGCACTATTACTTCCAGATCTTCAGTGGCGTCGAACATGGGTTCGCCACGCGTGGTGATCTCGCCGACGATGCCCAGCGTACGTCCGTCCTTATACTACGCATACATGCAGTCACATCAGAGCCATTCTTGAACAGGCTTCGCAAAAGAGGAATGTGCACGTGGGTTCTTGCACTGGTTCAACAGGTTCGCAGCGTAATTGTGCTTTACGTTCCGAGTCGGTCATATTGGAAGAAAAAATTGTTGTCATCATCATCGAAATGTACGATAGACGTGTTGTTGACTGTAGTGCGATCAGTCACCTCCCATCATCGCGATGTGACCCTCCCCACGCGGTCGCAACGTCCGTTGATGGACTCCCACCCAGTCACGTGCCTGACATAGATGCCGCATAGGTGACGTCCCATATATGTCATGCTGACTGTTTCACCTTTAGCGGATGGCATCAAGAAACCGAGGTTAGCAAAATCTGTGTACAGGTATGACCAAGACACCATCCGATCTCCGGAGGTGGTCCCCGAGATAAAAACTGCGTTATCGCGTGCAATTCGACACCCAAACCTACTCTCATCATGTCGACGGTACTCGCAGGCCCCCCTAGCTCGTGCTGCTGGACTGGCATTAAACACACTGGCACCCCCGAAGGCCGCGTCGAACCCCTCGGTGGTCTCAATACCTACATCGCCGACCCTCCCGCAAGCGCAGCGTCGGGCCCACAAAAGAAGGTCCTCCTGTTCCTCGCAGACGTCTGGGGATCGCTCTTCATCAACAACAAGCTGTTGCAAGACTACTTTGCATCGTGGGGTGCGTTCTCGTCGACCGTCGTTGGCACATGTGTGGCGGTGCTGACGTGGAGACCAGGATTCATCGTACTCGGTCCCGACTACTTCTTTGGTGTGCCCATCCAGGACTTGCCTGAGGACCGTGACAAGGCTGCGTGGTCTGTCGAGGCAAAGGAAAAGGCCTTCGATGCCTTCCCCAAGTGGTTTGATGCCGTCAAGGCAAAGTACGGTCAGCACGTTTCGCATACACTCTCCCCTCCCCAGTGCTCATCATCGTCCGATCGCTGACTAGGCACTGAGAATACAAAGTACACCGCGGTCGGTATGTGTCACCCCTCCGTCCTGAGCGCCGCATACATACTGAGCTGTTGTCTCCTCAGGCTACTGCTTCGGCGCACCATTTGTGTTCCACCTCGCCGCGGAATCGGCTATCGTCGCAGGTAACGTGTCCCGTTGTCATGTTGATGTTCTTGCTTTCTCCCGTCTCAATGTACAACTAATTGCAGGAGCCATCGCCCACCCTGCCTTCCTCGACGAAAGCCACTTTGAAAAGATGACGAGTACGTTCTGATTGCATCCCCCGTCACTTTGACTCACACCACCTTCATTACGGCAGGTCCTCTCCTCCTGTCCTGCTCGGGTGAGGGCCGATTGAGGCTTTCCTCGTGCTTGGTCCGGTTTTCTGATACCCTGTCCCTCAGAGGATGACTTCACGTTCCCCCTCGAAGCGCGACGCCGTGCAGAAGACATCTTGGTGCGCAACAAGGCAAGCTACTACTTCCAGGTGTTTTCGGGCGTCTCCCACGGGTTCGCCGTGCGCGGGAACCCAGACGTGCCGGATGAACGTGGGTTTCCGTTTCGCTCTCGCTTTGTTAGATTCAAGGCCGATCGTCTACTCTTTTGAACAGGTTGGTCAAAGGAGGAATGCGCGCGTGGAATCAAGGATTGGTTCCTCCGATTCTCGGCGTGACGCGCGGGCGAGAATGTGTGATTGGGTGGAACAAGACGTGCGCGCGTTGAGATGTAGGGCGTCGTAGCGTGTAGTTGAAACTTGAGACAACGCGAGTGTGTATATCGTGCATTGTGTACAGAATGACCTGGTTGTATCATATCCATTGCAACGAGCTTTGGAAATCAAGGTCGCGATGTTATCTCTATTCCTCACCAGAGGTAGTGACATTTACAAACCCCCCTAGTCTACATACACGGCAGGCCATCAGGAATTTTACAAGATGCTAATTTAGCTAATTTCAGCTAATTTCGACTAATTTTGGTCGGATTAGTGAAATTAGTCGAAATTAGTCGAAATTAGCTGAAATTAGCATCTTGTAAAATTCCTGATCGCCCTCAGACGGTCGATCAACGAGAGCTGAATGTAGTTTGGCTCCTAAAAATTCAGAGTCAGCCGATACTATACAAAAGAGGGGCTCTTTCCAAGACACTCCACATCTTTCACCTGTGACAGTCGCAGTATAGGATGTCCTCCGAGAAATCTGACGAGGTAAGCGCGGATACACCCGCTCTCCGCCGTTTCACGCGAACCACTGCGTAGCATCATCCGAGTCCAGCGCCCGAACCATCCGAGGGACCAGAGGGCACCTCGGTGGACGCCACGGTCGAGTCCGAGTCGCCTGCAAAGCCAGACGACTACTGGGATCCGCGTGGAAAATCCCCAGACCCTAAATCGGGCCCCTGTACCTGTCATTGCGGCGGGTGCTGCACCCACAGCACCTCGTCCGAACCCCAACACTGCGTGCGCTGCCACGCCAATTACACCTTTAACCATTCGCAGGCGTGTAGCGTGCCTCACGTCTTCTACAGCAATGATCTGCGTGTCCCGGATATCTCTGAGGACTTGGCCGTTCGGTCCATGTGTTGCGGGTCTCAGGTGGCCGCTGGTGTACCTCTCAAATGTGACTGGCTTCAACCGTTCCCTTGCTTCATAGGATGGCACACGACCGACGTGGACGCTGTCAAGGAACAATACAATGGCCTCAACATCCTCCGTTGCAATCCGAACCGTGCAGGAAAGTGTCGCAGAGCCCGGATGAAGCACCATGCTTATTACGGGAACCTTTTCGACGAAAATATCGAGTATATCGAGGCAGATAAAGAAGATCGGGAAAGTTACTTGGAGAAAAAAGGTGAGGAGTTGGGTGATCAGTATGAGGACTCGTTCGACTACGTGGAAGAGACCCTGGAGGAACCGTTTCCTACGAAGAGGAAGAAGAGAAGAGACGTGCATTATTGATGTCCTAGATTCTAGCTTGGCATTCAGTCGAAAAGGGCGGTAGTATGGGTGATTCTGACACAGATTCGTGTTCGTAATGAAGTCCTTCCTGTCACGGGCATTGAGCGCGCCGAGTCGCTGTGTAGGGATTTGTATCAAACCCTCGGCTGCAGTGAACACTACCAGAAATCAGTAATAAAAAGTTGTGTGACTTTATCCATTGCCGTAGCGGACGTGTGACATTGCAACAATATTGAGCCACGGGTCAAAAAAACGCAATAACGCGCTGGTTCCAAACGATGATATAGTCACGTCTCGCCGAGTGTATGGAAAACCGTGATGCCTAAAAGTCCGTTGACGTCGCCTTGCCACTGGCAGGTATTCAAGTGGCGCCGTCCACATGGCAAAGCTCACCGTCACGAGCATAGTGAGAATCGAATAACGCTCAAGTGGACCAACAAAAGGAGGTGCAACTCAATTCGATGGTGATAAAGCTTCAATACATGGGTTGGAAGGAGGGTTGTGGTGCTGTTGAACGGCACTGGGACCCGCTGCAAAGTCCCACAGAGTGCCAGTGAATCCATACAACCAGGGGTTACAGGAGGGCACATCGCACACGGATGACTTCATGGTATACGGCTAAAGCACGGCTGACCTCCAACAATCGAAGTCCTGTGTGCCAGCGACTAAAGCTGAATCTGACAGTGATTTCAATTCTCGCCACGCTCCTATGCCGCTCCGAACGTGGTCGCTTCTCCTGACGCCGGCTCCTAAATACTAGCCGATCCACATAAGAGGGGCTGCTGCTAAGAACAAGACTCTCATCAATTCAACCTCAACCAGCTGATTCCACTTGTCATTCCATCACAAGGACAAAAGAATACCCCCTGAGAAGAAATCGGATGTTGTAAGCACAAGTTCCCTCAGCATTGAACGTGTCCTCGCTCAAATTGTCACGCAGGATCACCCTGGGCCACAGGCAGTACCCGAGGCATCTAATGGGGCACAAAAAGAGGTGTCCAACCCCCCCGCAGAGACCCAAAAGAGTGAACCTGGACAGAAGGACAAGGAGGACAAGCACGCTCCCGGGTCAGGGGAAGACACCGCCGACTCTGACGCAGGCTCAGACGCCGACTTGGACGATCAATCAGAAACTTCCTCGGATTTCTACCGCATAAAATCACCCTCACCCGCATCGGCTCCTTGTACCTGTCACTGTGGCGGGTGCTGCTGCCATGGAGCCTCGTCCGAGCCCCCGCACTGCGTGCGCTGCCACACGGACTACACCTTCAATCATTCACAGGCGTGCAGTGTACCACATATCTTCTACTCCGTTGATCGGTGGGAGGGTGATTACTACCCTCAAGACATTTCTGTCCGCTCCATCTGTTGTGGGTCTCACTTGTCCGGCGTCGAAACTGCTAAAAGTGGTTGGAAACAACCGGCCCCTTGCTTCATTGGATGGCACACGACCGACATGGACGCCGTCAAGGGACAGTACAATGGTTTGAACGTCCTCCGTTGTGATCTGAACCGCAGAGGAAAGTGCCGCAGGACCCAGATGAAGCATCATGCTCATTACACGCGCTTCTATGATTATAAAGTGGACTACTTGAAGGGAGACACGGAAGATCAAGAAAACTATTTGAAGAGAAAGAGGGAAGAGGTTGGCGATGACCGCTTCGACGACGAGTTTGGCCACGTGGATCTGGAAGTAGTGATGGATGCTAAAAGGAAGAAAAAAGAAAGATTGTATTGAGAGCGTTTAGTGTGGCCCTATGGGTTCTGGTGCGGTGTAGCAGTGAAAGTCTAAGCGATCGACGGGCAACTGATCACGTAATGCACATGATTCAATACTCAATGGCGCACGCTTTGATCAAGGTTCCGACGAGATTCAATACTTGCATTCTAAGAACTTGAATATCACCCCATTTTCATACAATCGATGTTACCGTCACCACTGACTTATTCACCAGACCCCATTAGGTATATCGGCTCGCTCTGCCAAGCCGTGGGTCAGCCCGACTTCGAAATGTATGTGATTTAGGTCTGTCATGCACACCCATAGTATCCGCAAAGCTAGCCGTGTCGACAAGTGGGTACCATTTTCCATTCTGCAGTGGGTCGTGCTGTAAGACTCTTCAGGTAGTTTGAGGAGGCATCTAAGGCGCTCCTCGTTCCCGCCATATTCGAACCTTTGACTGGCTTCTGTGTCCTATCGATGTCGTTCGTGTCTACCAAAGAACCAATGATTAAATTCAGGATCAGGTGAGACCGTCCAGCCCCTGCTCCAGTTATCAGACGGCTGGATGCCAATTAGGGAATGGTATATTGGAATACAGAATCGTTGCAAAGATCGTCGAAGTACCGCTCGCGTGTATATACCCTGATCTTTTCCATAAGTGAAGATCCACTTCACGCCTGGGTAAATGCCAGTTGTAACGACATTGTCGTCGATGACCTCGGTGGTAGGCGTATTCGTTGATACTAAAGTAGCCATCCTCGATGTTCCACTGCTGTTGACGAGCTAAGCCGTATATTCCACAAGAAAACGAGAAACTGCAATACTTCTGTAGTGTCCCGCAGAAGTAGATGTCCGACTGGATAGTTGGCTGGAGTACATGATTGACCCGAGCAGACCTCGGGGGGCGACTCTTAATAAGAGAGATATGATCCTGAAACCTAGATCAAGGTGGGTAGGCACTGATGCAACGAAACGTCGGGACCGGGTGCATCGTCGTCGGCTTCATAGTACGCATTGAAGAATCTTGATGGCCGCTATGACGTTTCCTTTCTGGGACTTGTAAGTGCCTTGATACGACTGGCTGGGATTCAATTCAAGCGAGTCTTTTACGCTACACGTCGGAACGCAGAAATTGTATTGGATACCTTTGCCGGAATCCAAGAATTATTTACGTGACCCATATCATAAAGACACTCGTAATGTACACACACCATAAATTCAAGAATTGTTTAGAAACTGTGCCAAGTGTGACACATAGCAGAGACTTCACACGTGACATGGGAAGTGTGCTTACCGTGTATTATGACAGTGTGACGTTGATGTGGGCGTATTAATCGTTGGGGACCCTATGTACCATGACTTTCTTACATTATCTACTAAGTAATTGGTGCCATGTATAGCATACATACTAGTTGATTATATGGCATGTATAAACTGAACATTCTTGTATGTCAGG
>JBBPKJ010000925.1:0-15031 GCA_038089195.1 Brasilioporus rufonigricans | reverse complement strand
CTCAAGAAGTACCCCACGGATTTCCATCATTAGGCGCTCAAAATAATGCTAAAAATGGACTCTATTTGATGGTAGCATTTACAGAAAGAAATATGTGATTAAATTTAGGAACATTATTGCAAAATGACCCTATAAGGTGGCTCACCTCAGTCGCGTGCGGTACAACGGACTGAGGTGTCGCCGTCATCGCCACCTCATCGACCATCACTAGCGCTTCCTTGGACCTCTGGACATTCCATGGCATCATCCGTATCGCCGTCATCGTCCGCAAGCTCGTCCGTCGCGTCTGTGCGGTCTGGCACCTCAGTGACTATGTCCGGCGCCCGATCTTCGTCACCACCATCCATACCGCTGTCCGGATGCTTCATTTCGTATTGGGCATTCTCTTGCCCTTGCCCAGGTAAGTCTTCATCAGCTTCCGATTCCATTCATAGGCTCTCGCCGCTATCCAAATCGACTGTCGCTTCCGCGCAGTCTACTGGTGTGGTCAATTCATCTGCACCGGTTGTTGGCTCTGCATGGGCGTGGTGACCCCCTGGGTTGTCTACAACGTTTTCCGGTACGTCTTGACCGACTCCGCATGCGTCCTGACCCGATCCGTAGGCATCTGCCTCAACTGTTCGACCTGGGGCGGTCTTGTCCTGCCAGTGGTACACTGCTGGACCATTTGCCTGGCCGACTGGCCACTCTGCGCACTCTCCATGGTCGCCATCCATGTCGTCTGGGCCATCTACGATGCCCTCCGACTCTTGCTCGATGCTCGTTTTGACTGGGTTGACCCTTGTATCACCCGCTCCTTCGTCCAAGCCATCTGGCTTGTTAGGCAGCTCTGTGGCCTCGTCTGGATGATGTTCGTTGTCACCCGGCACGTCTACAGGGTCTGTTAGACTGCAGCATACTTGTAGTTACTATTGTATTAGGTAGATAGTGTAGTACTAACCTGCAGGATACTTGTAGTTACTAAGTATCCTAAGGTAACTAATGGTGCGATGTAGCTATTAGCTTATGTAAGCATAAAGCGTAGGTAATCAGTAAATTCCAACACTCCCCCTCAAGCTGAAACCCTGGCAAGGTGAATGCTTGCCCAAAATAAGGAGGGAAATAATAAGGAGTATGGATACCTGAATGAAATTACCATAAACGATTATGTTTCGTGTCGGTAGAGTATCCGTCGAGAGGTCACAACGCTACGCCCAAGCGGTTACCCGATATGGTAAGTCGCGGCTCGGCTATTGTAGCGTTCTTGCTGCTGTGCGCGCGGTCGTCCTAGATCGTCGCTGGTGCTGCCGTCCTCGCGTTTCACGTCCCATGGGTGCTAACACATCTTCTATAGGTCATATGCATTGTGTACAATGCGTCCGATGCACCCGATTCGGCCTTGACGCGATCTGATTGCTGGGTGAGTCCAGCTGCTGTTCTAATCCTTCTAGGTCTCGATTTCAATCGTCCTCGGCGACGTGTGTTGGAATAGCAAGCGCGCGCGCAGCCACAGCCACGACCGGCCCGAGCAATCACCGGTGCGTGTGTGAGCCAACGCGCTCCATTCCCCGCGTATCGCACACCATATGAACAGTTTCATTCTATCTACCGTGTACTTACCTTTACTCGTATACCTGTGTCTCGCGTATCCGGAGCTCGTCGAGCTCCTGATAGTTCCTTTTAGGCTAGTACATTTTCTCTTTTGTATAAGTAGTACTGTTTCGACCTGGACAACGAACGGCGCCAGCAGGGGGTCATGTCGACTCGACCCGAAGTCGTCAGCTACGAGATGGACAGGTCAGCGTCCAGGACGACCGGAAAACAATCTATGGGACTCACCTGATTCGCCGGAGCCACCAGACGGACCCGCAGACGCCGCGAACCGCGCGAGGAAACCCCCCAGCGTCGAGCTTGAGGGGGAGAGGAAGAAGTTAGCAAGTGTCGACGAGGCACTTACCGGAGTCGAAGCGGACACGCTAGGAGCATCTTGCAGACATGACGAGAATGCTAGAAACCGACCGAAGGACCTATGGAACGCATCAGAATGCGTCAGACAATGGCCAGAGCGAAAATGGACAGAGAACCCACCAGAGGAGGTCCAGGTCGAGCAGGGGGACCCTGGAGGCATAGCGGACGCGTCATGGATGTCCAGAAGCGACGAGAACGCCAGGGACCAGCCGAAGAAGCTGCAGAATGCATCAGAACGCATTGGAAAACGGTTAGAGCGACCTAACAGAGGGGACTCACCTGAGGAGGACCAGGTCAAACTAGACGAGCCTGGAGGTGAAGCGGACGCGTCAGCGATATCCAGACACGACTAGAATGCCATTGGATGGCCAAAGAAGCTGTCGACAACGTCAGAATACGACCACGAATGGTCAGAACTGAGTGGAGGAGGTAACTCACCTCAGGGAGCTCATGTCGAGCAGGACGATCTGGGAAGCGAAATGGTCGCATGGAGGGACTCGAGAACATACTATGGGTGTCCCGGACGCGACAGGAACGACGCCGACGACGAAACGAACGCGCTACGTCGAGATCAAGGCCCAGGAGGCCATATTGAGGTCCTGGAGGCGTCAAGACCGGTCAAGTGCGATTTGAAGCGCAGGAACGATGCGGATGGCATATACTACGGGAGACGATGTGGAACAGGCGGCGTAACGAGCGTCGCACGCCGCAAGTCAAAACGACTTGAAACGCGGGCGCTAGTTAGCAAGAAGGCAAGTCAGCACGGGAAGCGCGACCGCACAACGACGGACATACCTAGGCCGTCCATACCATCCCCATATCACACCAGACGACCTACCGACCACCCGAACCCACCACATCGCCGAGGAAAATTGAAACACGACCTAGAATGGTTAGGAGAAGCAGCTGGACTCACCCAGCGATCGGACCGCGTCAAGGCCAAATCTGGCAAATCTGACGCATTGTACATGATGTAAATGACATATAGAAGACGTGTCAGCATCCAGGGAGCACGAAACGCGAGCACAACGCACCTGAAGTCGATCGCAGACGACCGCGCGCACAGCAGCAAGACCACTGCAATAGCCGAGCCGCGACTTACCATATCGGGTAATCGCTCAACCTCACGGACGCGATATACATATGACGGACACGAAACGGACACGAAACATATCGTTTATAGACGTTTTTACTCAGGTATTCACACTTTTGTTATTTCCCTCTTTATTTTGGGCAAGCATTCACCTTGCCAGGGTTTCAGCTTGAGGGGGAGTGTTGGAAATATTGATTACCTACGCATTTAGGCTTACATAAGCACTAGTTACATCGTACTACTAGTTACTTAGTGACTACAAGTATCCTGCAGGTTAGTACTTACAATTACCTACCTAATACATAGTGACTACAAGTATCCTGATTACAAATTTCAACAATGGTCTTATATAGTTCAGGTATTTATAGTATTCATGTCATATCATATGAAACAATTAATCTTATATCTTCCATTTTGGGAACCCTAGCTAGGGTTTAAGTCTCTCTAGAAATGGCAAAAAGTGCTGCATAAAGGATATAATTGCCACTGGCAACTCTTTAGGCAGCTCTGGCAGTCTCCATAGAGGCTAGTCATTTGACCAGCCCAAAAGAATGTAGTTGCAAGTCTAACCAAGGTTACTGACATGTTGTCTGGACAAGGCCTAAGGTAGCTACTAGTATGATGTAACTATTAGCTTATGTAAGCAACAAACCCAGTAATTCCAACAGTACCCTTGTACACAAAGCCTGGTGCCTCACTGTTGAATTGGCAAGCGCGCACGCAGCCACAGTCACGACCGGCCCGAGTGATCACCGGTGCGTGCGTGAGCCGACGCGCTCCATACCCCGCGTATTGCAGACCGTAGGGATAGTTTCATTCTATCTACCGCGTACTCACATTTCCTCGTATACCTGTGTCTCGCGTACTCGGAGCTCGTCGAGCTCCTGATATTTCCTTTTAGTTAGGATAGATTCTCTTTCGTATATAAGATGTACCGTTCGTACTCGAACACCTCAGTCCGTTGCATATCGCACACGACTGAGTTGTCCCTACTAGTCGCGCGCCCCTGTTCGATCCAGCGCCCATTTTCTATCACTCACTACTGACAAACCCATGTACAAGGGTTAAGTTATCAGCATCCCCATCGAAAAAAAATGGATTCACACCACTGCATAATTAACCAGTCACGTTCCGATGACGCGGGTACGATAATAAAGAGCAATCCTCATACATACAATGACATCATCCGATAAATGACGGACATCCATGGCACAGGCATGTATCGTCCTTGTCATGAAATATCATACTATCCTCGCTGCAATATCGAGCCCTCGTCCAGAAGATATGCCCTCACGTCACGCACAATCCGCTGCGCTTCGTCCCTCTCCGCCTCTACAAGCCGCAACTGCAGTCTCAGCCCATCCTCCATGTCCTCCTCGCCGTCCCCCTTTCTATCCTCGCCCTCACCCTCGCCCTTTACCCAGCCTTTAACCTCGTCCTTGCCATCCAGATTTTGCATCATTGAGCGTTCAACCTGACCCTCCCCAGTATGCGGCACCTGCAATGCCCTCTCCAAGACCTCCACTCTCTTCGCCAATGCCCTCGCCGCGTCGGTTGCCACCACCGTTTCTCGGAGGAGGCTATGAATATCGATGTCAGCAAGTCTCGAGTCATTCTCGAATCTGTCAATGCGGGCAGGTGTGTCCGGATGTCGGTGGCCCGGAATTTCGAATTCATACCCTGACTTTCTTGGTTCGTTGCCTCCTTGACCTCTTACGACTGCGTTGAGAGGTGGAGTCGTCAAGAGCGGAGCATCTGCAAGATCCTGTTGTGCTCTGGCGAATGCTTTGTAAAGGTGGCGAGAGCGGATAAGCAGGTCAAGTATCAGCAATCAGGATGAAAAGAAAATGCTGGTTCTTTTACCCATCGCAAACGGATCCGGCGACGTGGGTGCATTCCTTTGTTCTGACGGATGCCCGGGATAACGACGCGACCCAGAACCACGACGTCCATTCCCGTGTCCAACACGTGCTTTTGATAACGAGGACGCACAAATGCGGTATTTTTCCTGTGAGCGTCCAAGACGAAACGAGAGTAAAAACACAACTTACATTCTTTCCGTGTCGATAGAGGGCGATCCACTTGCGTATCAGCGCGTGGCTCTTTCATATCAAGTTCACGCCTTTTCCGCTGTCGACTTCCCTCAGAGCTCTCTCCCTCTTCTTCTCCGTCCGATGACGACTTTCGCGATGACACCCCACGGTCTTCAGACGACTCGATCGATCGAGACGAATGTGAAGAGCCCGAGGACGTAGTATGGCGCACCATATCGTCCAGTCCACTCTCTTGCTTCCCTTTGCCTTTGTCGATCTGCTTGATGTTCCCCTCACCAGCGGGTGCAGAGTCTTGGAGGCGTGACGTGTCCACCGGCGGCGGAGCCGGGGCCATGCCACACATATCCCCAAACAGGGTCTCCGAGATGCGATGCCACCGTGTCAACAGCCATAGCATCATCCGCTGCGACACCGCCTTGACCGACCCTCCTACCAACCGGTGTCCAAATATCCGCGCCACGTCCTCGAGCTGCAGCCCGTTTTCCGGACACAATGGGAGTTGCGTGAAAAACCCGCAGAGGTACGCGAGGAGGGAGAGGTTCGCCGAGGGGAGGAACCGCAGGAGAATTTGGGCGATGGAGATTTGGTCGGTTTCGAGTGCGCTGTCTACGTCGTCGGGGTAAATATCTGCATGCGTCATCCATGATCTTGGATGTGGGGGCTCGCCTCTTGCCCGTCGTTCTTCCTCTTCCTCTTCTTGGCGGTCCCGGTGAGCGTCTTCGCGCTTCACACTTGGTTTGACGGACCAGTGCCAGAGCGCCGAATAAATCTGCGCATCAAGCAGGGGGGCAGGGAGACTCGAAATAAAGGTTGATAAAAGCGCACAAATGTCGGGCATGGTTTGGCCACGCATGTTGAAGTGGGCACCGAAATCGGGGCTTTTATCAAATAAATCGATGAGTTGCAGATGGCGATCGCGGCTCGGCAGCGCACGGAATAGGCCACTCTGATAAATACCTAGATAAAAGGAATGAGACCAAATGAAACAAGACAAACAGGAAGGAACACTAGCCAGTCTTGGTCAACTCTTCGATGCATGCGACGACGACGATGGGAAGGTGGTATTGGTAATCGCCCATGACGATGATGGTCGAAGCGTACAGGAGCACATCCTCGAGCGGTGCGCCGATCGCATCTAGAGGATGGTGTCAGTGAACCAGCACGATGGCGCCGACATCAACAAAACCACATACGAAAGCTCGGATCTCTCTCCTGTAATCGTTCACTTCGCTTCCGGTGCAGCTGCTCTCGGAGTTGATTGTCCCGCTTATGAATAACAGCCACATCTTCAAAACCGAGATAATCCATGGCTCGACGACCGGAACGACGCGCAAGAGCGTCCAGACGTCGATACATGTGACCGACCCTGATTTTGGGTAAGGGGGAATGGGATGGAGAGGCGTCTTCATTTCGCACAGCACCTGGGTCCTCGAGACGAGAGGGCGGTGTATCAAAGGGGATATCCTGGCGACTTCGGCTGTCGTATCGATGAACGCCAGCAGGGGCCGGTTGTCCACACGCTCTGGCCAGTCTATCCGGGTCGAGATCAGGGGGTGTGGTTTGTGCGATGCGGACGTCAGACGCCGAACGCCCTCGAATTCCAGGCACCAAGTGTGAGTTGACACGGGCGGCGAACCCACTCCGTCCCTGTGTAGCATCCTCCTGATCAGCGCGAGGACGCGGAACGATGTAAGAGGAAGTGTGAGAGGGACCGAGTGCCTTCCCGATCTGTGACAAGTCAGAAGGATATTGCTGTGGGTATGGGCGGACACGAGGGGCCCATGTATTATCGACACGCGGACGTAGTTCGGGAGAAGATGATGTATGTTGATGATGGTATGGCGATGTGTTGCGGGAAATAGGAAGTTGGGGACGTAAGGTTTGCGGATTCGTCGTTGGGTCGTGTGGAGTGAACAGGTACAAAGGTGTAGGACGGAGAATACTTCGAGGCGTACGTGGCGTGTCGTTCGACAGGACTTGTGGACGAACGGGGGTATTGGGAGGAGCTCGGGGGTAGCCGCGACCGCCGCTATATGGATCATCCTGACGCGGAGGAACAGGGCGAGGGGGGAAAGGAGGCGATGGCATCCTTGAATCAGATATAGAGCAATGGGGAAAGAGGAAAACGAATCCTAGTGGTCACCTGGAGGACGTGATGGTTGACTGGAGAGAAAAGGATGATGATGCTGCGGAAGGCCTTCCCCTCTGTTTTGAGAAAACCCAATAGTCCTGTACGCTGATCGATTCAGACCGGTCGAGACTGGATTGTGTAGTGCGTGAGTTAGCCAGCGCGATGGGAAGACGTAGCTCTGGTCACATTTGAATTCAAACCGGGAGGAGGGAGAGCTGATCAAGAACGCGGTGCATATGGAAGGGCGAGGCTGGCAAGAAGCGATGCGGCACCAGAACGAGGTCGGGCGTTACATGCGTGTCTGAAAAGCGACTTGCACAGGCCAACCAGAATGGAGGAAAAAATTAGATAACCTGAGTCAGGCTTGCGTTGTAAAGACGCATCATGGGGGCTGGGCGGTTCCAGACCTAGTAGAAGAACGCGCGGACATACGCCGATGGCCGGTAAGTAGTACGTGCTGCCAGACACTCACTCGACATGAACGTGGCAGAGAGACTCGCCACGCGAGAGGAAATATTCTTGAGATGGGCCGCTCACCTATGAACAAACCCGCTGAGCCCTAGTACTACGGGACGCCACGCCGCGGCGATGGATTCTGAACTCAACTGCCATTTCGTTCCTGGTCTCGACCGTCCATCCCGATTTGGAATAATCGTGGAAGTTCCCCTGCTTGGTACGGTTCCTGATTGAGGAGTTCACGTGATCTATATGCGCTGCGAGATTTTACGCACGTGATCGTTCCGACGTGGTAAGCTTTTTGGGACGATAAATACCCGCTGAGCAGGATCACTTGCGAGCACTTTGAGGGGCAAAACTAATTTGCCTGCCGTCGTCTACTTCAAGATACCCGAATTTATGACGTAGCTAACCAATTAGAACCCCAAATCGTGCCGTCGACTCATCTGGGCTAGAAGTCTTTCGGGGAAATCATCCGCATCCAACTACGACGCAAAACTTCATACGTTGGGATCGTGTGTGGCGACGATGCTAAACACCCGAATCTCGGTTCCACTGGTCTCATTATGTAACGTAAGCCATTGATCGGCTGCCATCGTGACAGGGCGTCTCTTTTCTGACTCTTGGGCTGGTCGATGCCCACAACGAACAACTATTTAACAACTCTCTTATGGCTCGACAAGCCTCTCATTGGCTGATACTTAGTGAGCTCGTTACTCAAGCAAATGGAGGGACCTACGGACGCCGGCAGTGTTTCTGCTGACGTACCAGCAGTTCGACAATCTACCAACTTACATAATAGTTATCATGTAATTATGAATAAAATTCTTTTATTATCAGGGGCGCTAAATTTTCTTCAACTTGAAGCTTGACATTTCACGACCCCGAGCAAAGTTGCATATATTCCCACGGTCCATGGTTCCTCAAATACCCGTCCAGTTAATTATGCCACTTTCCCTCCAACGACCATCCTAATTTTGCTCTTCACGATGTTCGCCAACGCCAAAGCCCTCGTTGTTATTGTCTCATGCGCGCTTGTCGCCCATGCTCAGTCTTCTTTCAGTGGTTCTCCCACTGGGACTGCCTCTGCGTCGCAATCTTCAGTCTCTTCTGGCTCGATCCCCCCTTGTGTTTTGAGTTGTGTAACCCAAGCTGCGGCGAGCGGTGGTTGCTTGGGCATGTACGGTTTTTGTGTTCTCTCCCGCTGACCGCACTTCATCGATCCCTTGTCAGCACTGACGTGAACTGTCTCTGCTCCTCGTCGAACTTCCAAACGGCCGCTCAGTCATGTCTCTTGGCAAACTGTACCGCATCTGATCAGCAAGCTGCGGTGCAACTCGAGCAACAGCAGTGCGCAGCTGGTGAGTGATCCTTGTCACTTTCCGAATTCTGTAGACTGACTGACCACCGTTGTAGTGAGCGGTAGTAGTGGTCCCGTTTCGACTGCTGCTTCGACTGCGGCGAAGACCGGAACGACTGCGTCCGCGTCCGCGACTCATTCTGCAACGAGTTCGAGCGCTGCTATGGCGCTTTCTGCGCCTTTCTCGCTTGGCAGTTTGGTTGGTACCCTTGTCGCGTCCGCTGGGGCTTTGGTCGGCGCCGCCTTTGTCCTGTAACCAAGCCACTCGTCTTTTTTGCGTTTGGCAAATGGATTCGTACGTATACGTATTTTCTTACCCCTTGTTACGTGAGAAGATGTAGTCTTGTTAAGAGGGGATTGAATTATTGAGAACGGTCGACTTTGTTGAAACGCGTTTGGTTTTGTGTTTTAAAAACATTGTGAGACGTGTTTTATGTGTATGTAAATACCCTTGAACGCACGTTTCTTTGAAGTCCTTGAAGCATGTGTCTTGTGGCGAGGGTAAGCCGACAATAATTTCTGTCTGGTGACGTCGAGAAAATCTTAATAAGTCCATTCTCGACATTGCACAGCATTGCGGGGGTACCTAGCAGTTTTCACACGGGTGGTTGTGAATCAAGGTTCTGCATAGCAGTGCCTGGTGATCAACAGTGCTTCGAAATTGGCTTGAAGTATAGCTTCTGATTTGAATTGGTGACTTGACCTACTCAGAAAGGGGAGCCCTCAGGATAGAGGTGTGATCAGGATACCATTTCAAGGGTGATCATACAGTGTCCGTTGTCCGAATCAATGCGACCGATCCAGAGTCTTGGCAACTCACGGACTGTACTTTTTGAATATTCAGCTAGGGGGATCACTCTCTTTCAGAGCGATACGTTGACTCAGCCGCACAGCAGGGGCTCCAGGTGAAGCACAAGATGGTATATGGCAACGCCCCAAGTGGCAAAAGGCACGCGTCCACGCACGTCAAACGATTTCTGCAGCGTCACATGGTTGGGTGTATGGCTGGGAGTAGTATAAACGATGATGGCTTGCTTTCTGGTCGGCAGGGAACAAGGATGCTACTATGACACTGTTCGACCGTGACCATGAATTCGAAGAGGGTTCAATCGCCCCGACTTGAAGGATCGAGGGAGGGATAGGGAATATTATTATCGCCTTTTTCGGAGCGGTTGTCGATCGACCGATCTGAGGTCGGAGTTGGGATGAAACAAGGGGAGAGATGTAAGGAACACCAGATTTGAAGAACGACAGTACAAAGGGAGAGTACGAAGGGGAACAACGTTGGCCCCGTTCAGGGGGTACGTGTCGGGGGATGGCAGGCGAGATAAAAATATGGGAGGTGTAGGCTCCGACGGGTGGCGTCGACCAAACATAGCTATATGGACGTCGGGCACAGCGGTCGGTCGACTCACATCAAAAGACCGTTTGGGCTTGATTGTGAATCGTCATAGTATGCACAGGGTCTGATTGAGAGACGGACGAGCGGATGGTTACCTATGGTTACGCAGGCGGATAGTAATGATAATGATAGCGGCAGAGGGCTAGGTGTGACGTGTCACGCTGTCACCGTTCGAAGCTGGAGGTGAGAACAAAGCAGCCGCCGTTCATCGTCAGAACGCTCTCCGCCGTTCCCTCGCGCCCTTCTTTTTCTCTCCCCTCCTCCCTTCCTCCCCCACCCTCTGCGCCTCGCCTCGTCTCTCTATCGACCCGGTCAAGCATTCCTTCTTCTCCCCCTCGCTCCGTGTTCACTTCCCTCCTCCATGGGTAACTGCATCTCTACCCAGGACAGGGCCGAAAAGGCAAGATCAGACGCCATCGACCGTCAGCTCGAAGAGGACTCCAGGAGGCTTAGAAAGGAGTGTAAAATATTACTCTTGGGTTAGTCACTCTCCCCCGCTCTTTGGGCGCCTCTTTCACACCCTCTGCCTCTCACCCTTCTTCTCGCCTAACCTCCTTCTAGGCTCGGGAGAATCAGGGAAATCCACCATCGTCAAGCAAATGAAGATCATCCACCAGAACGGTTTCACCGACGAAGAACTCGTGAGCTACCGACCCACCATTTACCGGAACACGCTGGACAGCGCGCAAGCCATCGTTCTCGCCATGCGCAAGATCGGTCTCGACTGCGCAGAGCCGAGTAATCGGGTATATCACAGTGCTTCTGCCTCGAACCCGCTGTCTGAACCTCATCTCCGCCACCATAGGTCAACGCCGACCGTATATTCGACTACCGAATCGACCCGTCACCCTCGTTCGAATTCTCTCCCGAAATCGCCGAGGCTATCCACCAACTGTGGAAAGACCCAATCATCCCAAAGCTTATGGACCACAGTAGCGAATTCTACCTCATGGACAGCGCGGTTTAGTGAGCAAGCTCACCTCGGCATATCTCTACTCGTTCTCATGTCTCGCCCCAGTTTCTTCACAGACGTTCTACGTATAGGCTCGCCAAACTACCTGCCGACCGAAAACGACGTCCTACGAGCTCGTCTAAAAACGACCGGCATCACTGAGACTCGGTTTACGATGGGCCAGCTACAGTATGTCGTGGGATTTCCATCTTCCCATCCTTTCTCCAATGTGATCTAGGATACATATGTTCGACGTCGGGGGTCAACGTTCAGAACGAAAGAAATGGATCCATTGCTTCGAAAGCGTCACAAGTATTATTTTTTGCACCGCCTTGAGTGAGTATGATCAAGTGTTATTGGAAGAAAAGAACCAGGCAAGTCCTTTACATGTCCCTCATAGTTGAGCTCTGAATTACGCTCTGTAGAATCGGATGGCCGAGTCGCTTATACTGTTTGAATCTGTCATCAATTCTCGATGGTTTTTGAGAACATCGATTATTCTGTTCCTGAACAAGATCGATGTTTTCAAGACGAAACTACCCAAAGTGCGCCTTTTGGTGAATTGTATCTTCTGTTTCCTCATACTCCTCAGGTACCCCTGGAGAGATATTTCCCAGAGTATTCTGGCGGTGCTGATATCAATAAAGCCGCCAAGTATATTCTCTGGAGATTTATGCAGACAAATCGTGCGCGCCTTTCTGTCTATCCACAGTACGTCCCGAGACTTTGTGAGCTCGCCCGTACCTCATGCCAGCGGTCAGTCTAACACAAGCCACGGACACCACGAACATTCGTTTAGTATTCGCAGCGGTGAAGGAGACGATCCTACAAAATGCTCTCAAGGACTCGGGCATTCTGTAGTTTTATTTGACCTTCTTCCCCTTTTCTCTTTCTCTTCTCGATTACGTTGTCTTCCACGTTGTGTTCGCTATCTATTGGTATGGCTTTGTTTGTTACCCGTGACTCTTTCGTTGTTGACATGACTTTCGCTGACAGCTTGCATTATCTCTGTGGATATTCTTGTCATTTCCCTAGCATGTCACCGTCTCCATACATAACATATCATCAACCTATTGCTCCACACTACACATCGCCGATGTATGAAGCTCACGTACCGGCTGACCGTGCGCTCTCGTTTCTCCAACCTGGACGTTCTTTACCCTTTTACCCCTTCATTTTCCTCCCTTGGTCAGGTTCAGACCGCGTCCTTGTCCCGTACGTTTTCGTGGACTCGGCCGTTCTGAACCCTTTCCTTTCGTCCTTTTTCCCCCATGTCATTTCACCACCTGGTCGTGCTCGTGATGGCATTGAGGAGCGTCACATGGTTGTCCTGCATGTACGGTCTATTCCACATTCACATTGATATCTGGAAAGAGAACCCGACAAAGTGTACAATACACCAGATACATTTTCCTTTGCGAGGATGATTCATTTGCCCGGGGGAGAGGCACCATGTCTTGGAAGTCACACATCTCACGTTGCGGCCGAGCCAGGCATGAAGCACAGCAGCAAAAGCAGCCACATCCAAGGGTATCACCCCTCAATATCTCCATGCTCTACTAACCCCTCTTCTTCGCCATCCCACGCACACCGATGACACGCCAAGTCGCGCACGCTCGCAACGGCGATCAACAACGGATGTTGTCCATCCAACATCCGCAATGTCTTCTCCATGTCCTCCAACGCAAAGTCCTCCATTTCTTCCATCAACGCGATCTCGTCCCTGTCGTCTTCGTCTGGCGCAGGCCGTTGTTGGTCGGTTCCTCCACCCGTAACCTCGCCGACTGGTCCCGCTATGCACCCCGTTCCCCCGCCTGCACCCGACCGACGTTTCCGCTTCTCGGCCATATTCTGCAACTGAAGTTTCGTCCCGTCTATCAAGCCGTTCGTCAACTCGGGCGTCAGCGTGCCCACGCCGACGACGCGCAACGTGTCTGCGAGGGATTTGTACAACGACGAGACAAACGAAGCGTCCGTCTCGATCTGGATGCAGTAGACCACTTTGGAGAGGGAGGCGGTCACCATGGGCGGGGTGAGGGTGCCACTGGATTTACCGCAGGACGCCAGCAGGGGAATGAGCCTGAATTCAGGTCGACATAGCGTCAGCTCACGTTTTCCTGGTCAGTAGAAATGAGAAAGTGTGAGCGCACCTACAGGCCGCCTCCCTCACCCCTTCGTGAAAGTAAAACTGCAGAGCGGGTAACGTGAGCTCGAGACTCTGCGTGAGATAGGGTCCGAATCGGCCGCCCAGAATGCCGCAGTAGATCACGAGGGTGTCGAACGCTTGGCATTTCTCGTCGATGGTTGAAGTGCGGATCCCGACGATCCGGCCGTCCATGGAGATGGTTTCCCATCCGTCACGTTCGTGATGGCCCTCGTCGTCATCTGCCATGGGCAAGCGAAAAATGGATAAGGGCACGCGTATACACCCACATTGATGTGCAAGCCGGGCTTACCATAGATGGACACGTCTGCCTTGGCACTCGCTGCGTTGAGCAACGGTGGCATTACTACCGGCAAAAACGGTTCAAATTCAGGTCCGAGTGCTTGACAAATTTTGGCCCATGTCGCGATCAAGTACGTCGCTAAGAGTGTGTCCGAGGGGTCGACGGGGGAGTCTGGCCGGCCATGGCAACAGTGTCAGATTCGCGAAAGCACTTGAAGAAAGTGCCTTACTCTGGATATTAATTAAGGCATCAATGAGCGTACGTGCATCTGGTCGGAAGATATCGCATCCAACAGCGATTGCTACATGTGGTGTGAAGGGGGGAAAGAAGAAAGTGGGATGAGTGAAAGGGTAGAAAAGATGATTTGACGGCCCGTCAGGTTCAGGTACGTACCGATGAGCCCGGCACATTCCATGGCTTTGACACGCAACTTATGATAGCTCGGATCATTCGCGTTTCGGAGCACGTTGAGTAGAAGGGGCATGATTGTCCCATAATGCTACGAGGCACCAAAATCAGCGATGTCCTTCTAGCCAGAGCAGACGAGACAACGACGACATCGGCATACCTTGGCGAATGTGACCTCGCTCGCATCGGCAACCATAGCCAACGTCGTAATTGCCTGTTCCTGAACGTATCCTTTGACTGGTTTGCCTGATTCGGCTCCCGGATTAAGTAGTTTGAGTAGTCGTTCGACGATGGGGTCGAGGTACGGGAGTAGCACGTCCCGTTCGACACCTTCGCAAAAGTTGATCAGCGCAGCGGCCGCATGGGCATGCACACTATCATAGAAAAGTCAGCCGTGCCATTTCGAAAAACGTGTCAAACCCTGTTTACCGAGGTTCAGGGGCTTCGAGCGTCGGTATCAGCGCAGCAAAGAGTTGTCGATGGTAACGATCTTGAATGACTTCCTATCGCCAATCCGGCAGTCAATAGAATTCGCCCAGTACTGGCGTTGCAGCCATACTCACTTCCAAGTCTGTACACAGTTGTCCCCTGAATCCTTGTTCATGTGAGCGCTCACGCGATGGATGAAGTGAACGCATACAGGCACTGGCACGCAGCATAACGGACGCGGGGATGGGTGTCTTTAAACATTGGCGTCACGAGGCTGTCGATGAATCATCCCTTCAGTCAGATATGCAATACGGGACGAAAAGCCTCACTCTACGACTTTGCCGAGCACGAG
>JBBPKJ010000924.1:0-15043 GCA_038089195.1 Brasilioporus rufonigricans | reverse complement strand
ATGGCATCCATGCTCTTATCTTTCCCAGTCATTCTCTCCAGCTGAGCAAAACTATGACATCTATGACAGAGAACTCCTAGCAATTCTCTGAGCCCTGAAAGGATGGCACCAATATCTCCTTGGCTCCCCATTTCCAGTACAGGTCTTCACCAACCATAAGAACCTTATCTACTTCTGTAAACCCCAACATCTAAATTGCTGACAGGCTCAATGGCTCCTTGACCTTTCAGATTTTGATCTGAAGTTAATCCATGTCCCTGGAAAACTTCTCTCAGGGCCTGACGCCCTTTCTTGACAACCAGATCTCTCTATTCCCAATCAAAACAATGAAACCACCCTTCTTCCTCCCTCCTTATTTGCTCAACTCATTAACTCCACCTTGAAAACTATGATTTCCAAACATTCCAAAGACGACCCTTTACTCCTTAAAAAACTCCAAGACATCAACGAATTACCTGCCCCCTTAAAATCATGGCTATCTGACTGGCAACTCCTTGATGACATCCTCACTTACAAAGGATGTGTCTACATACCCCCCATTGATGAACTGCATCACACCATCCTCCAATGCTGCCATGATCATGAAACCACAGAACACCCTGGCATCTTGAAAACTTGAGCCCTAGTTGCTGCTGAATTTTGGTGGCCTGGACTTGCATCCTATGTCACCAAGTATGTTGAAGGCTGCACCATCTGCCAGCAAAATAAAGTCAACACTCACCCAACTTGTCCTCTGCTCACCCCCATTCCCTTTTCGACTACCCTCCCGTTTAAACAACTCTCCTGTGATCTCATCACTGACCTCCCAGTATCCTCCAGCTTTGACTCTCTCCTAGTCATGGTAGACCACAGCCTTACTAAGGGGGTAATTCTTTGCCCTACCAAAAAGACTGCCACCACTGAAGGAATTGCCCTTCTCTTTTACCACAAAGTCTTCTCCAGATTTGGACTCTACAACAAAATCATCTCTGATTGCAGTCCACAATTTGCCTCCACCTTTGCCAAAGCCCTAGGAAACCTCCTCAACTATGACCTCGCACTCTCCACTGCCTATCACCCCCAAACAGATGGAGAAACCAAACATGTCAACCAAGAAGTCAAAACTTACCTTCAGATATTCTGCAGATCTAACCCAACAACTTGGTCTGAACAAATCCCAATGGCAGAATTCACCCACAATCACCATCCCCACTCTGTCACCAGCAAATCCCTGTTCTTTCTTATGATGGGATATGAACCACAAGCCCTTCCTTTCATCTTCTCAACTTCTAATGTACCCACTGTTGATACCCATATCAAAGAACTCCTCTTATCCAGAAATGAAGCCCTCGCTGCTCATGAACTCTCCAGACAAACTATGGGAGGTCGAAACTGAAAGAAATTCACCCCTTTTACCAAAGGACAAAAGGTATGGCTCAAAGCCAGGAACTTGAAAAGGAACATTACCAGCCCAAAATTTGCATTCAAATGAGAAGGTCCCTTCTCTATCACCAAAGTACTATCCCCTATCTCCTATCAACTCTGATTACCAACCTCTTGGGGAAAAATACATCCTGTATTCCATGCTTCCCTGCTAACCCCATATAAGGAAAACCTGATCCACAGGAAGAACTTCCCTCAACAGCCATCGGAACTTATAAACAGAAATGAAGAATTTAAAATAGAACACATCCTGAAACACCAGAAAACCCCAATGGGCTTCTGCTTCCTGATCCAATGGAAAGGATACTCTGCCACCAATGACTCCTGGAAACTGGAGTCAAACCTGAAACATTCCAAGTCTGCCCTCTTTGACTATAAGAAACAACTCCCCAAGATCTTCCCTCCTCACAAACCTTCAAGAAGTGGTGCCTCTAAGTGCCCCCTTGAATGCAAAGAAATAGAACAAACAAAACCTTCCTCACCATCATACTCTCTCTTTCCTTCTTTCTATCTTGTTTTTCTATTGGATTTGCTCTTCTTATCATACACTTTTCTTCATGATTCTTCCTTTAACCTTTACGGAAAAATATGGCCCCCAACCATACTTCCCCTCTCACCTTTCCTCCATCAAGTCTTCTATTACTCTGTCTTCCACCACCACCACTGCTGGCTGGAATGTCTATCTCATGGACACCATCCTCTCCAATGAAACTTCACCATCTAGATGCCCCATCCTCTCTATCAACATACCACCTCTTGCCCATTGAATTCATGATGGCTTCCCTGATGGACCATACCTCGCTTGTATTCAGACCATTATGAACAACTCACACCTCACTGTACCCATTACTGCCCATTTAGACATGGGATCACCTCTACTTGCACTTTATCATGCCCTCCTCCAAGCCCAATGACTAAATGTTGGAAATATCCAGTCCACTGACCCCACCATTGCATTCCTATCCACCATCATCACCAACATTCGCAGCGAACTAACCAGAGCCTTGGGCATTCTTGCCTATCAGCTAGAACTCGGAGAATTCATGGCTAACGTCAATTGCTACTTATGAGAATTAAACCATAGAAACAACATGCCTATTCATCTCTCCATTCCTGAACAGTCCTCCATGCCATCTGCATCCTTGTTCCCCTTAAATGCAGAAGAACTCCAAACTCTTAATCATACTGAATATACCTTCCATGAGGCTGGAAGACATGCCCCTCTTCCTTCTTCCCATCCTCTCTATCAGTTCACCTGCTTTCATTGCAGGTACTTAGAACATACCTGAGTCAAATGCTCCTTGTATCAATGCCCCATCTGTCTTTGATGGGCTCCCAGACATAAGCAATCTCTTTGTCCTGCTCAACAAACCCCTCACAATGTCTCTTCAGACTTGTCCTCATCCCCTCCTCATCGTCATCCTTATAGATGCAATACTGCTCAAATTTCCACAGGAGGTTACATGCCTTGTTGTTGACCACCTCCTCTCTCTCTCCCCAGGTCACCATCTCCTGGAGATGACCCTTATGATGACACCGCCTATGCCAACATGACCAGGTTCCCTGTTGGACCAGATTTTAACTTGTAAAATAGATTGACTCAGGGGTCAATCATACAAAGGGGGTTATGTGATGATCTATTCTTTTCTTCCATCTCCAACTTACTTTCTTGTCTCTGCTTCATTGACTTTGGTCCCAGTTGACTAACTCTTACTTTTCCATGTTCAAGTCATGGATTCTCATTAGTCATTTTGCTTTACTAATTGTCTGATTTCCATCACATTCTATTCCATTCCATGTCTACCCTTAACTTGGTCTGTGCACAAGACTTAGTACTTATATAAACCTTGTCCTCTCAATCATGTACTCTAGTCTAGTCTCCTCTGAAATCCCATACTCCTTTTTCTAGAAGACTCCATTCTACTTAAAGTGAACACTCTTGGAACCTAACATGGTTTACCATCATCAACTACTCTTTGAACTAGACCAAAAAGACAAACCTTGATTGGCTGAATTTGCAAACAGAGGCTATGTCTATCCCTATCCAGGCTAGCCATAACAGGTCATCCAGTTACAGTTGTCACCAACCACAAGAATCTGTCCTATATGTGGGCCCCCCAGAAGCTGTCTTGCCGACAGGCACAATGGAGCATATTCCTACAAGACTTTGACATCATCTGGGATGTCACCCCTGGTTCCAAAATGGCCCTGGCAGACATCTTGTCTTGAAAGGATGATGTCAACACCTCTCTTGACAACAGTGAGGCAATGATCCTCCCTGACCATGCAGTCATCCATGTCCTCAATACCTCTCTCCAATCTAAATTGGCCTGCTCCTCCTCCTCTGATCCCCTTGTCAAATGGGTCCTTGACACTGCCACTGATAACTCACCCTTGTTCTGCAATTCTCTTCCCTCTGACTGGCTCTACAATGACCAGAATCTATATTTCAAAAGTCACCTATATGTTCCAGATGCCACCTGCCATGACCTCGTCTCTTCCCTTCACTCCTCCTCTGCTGGTGGCCATGAGGGAATTTTCCAAATCCAACAACAACTCCAGCAGGACTACTGGTGGCCCAGCATGGGCACCTATATATGCTGCTACATCACTGGATGTGCCACCTGTCAAGTCAATAAAGTTAACACTCATCCCACTGTCCCTCCACTCTTGCCCCTCCTCTCCTCTGCCACCCACCCCTTCCAACAAATCTCTATGGATCTGATCTCTGGCCTCCCCCCTGTCCATGGACTGGACTTTGTGCTGGTCATGGTCGACCATGGCCTTACAAAGGGGGTAATTTTCCTCCCTTGCTCAAAAACTATGGATGCTGCTGGCATCACAGATCTCTTCTTCTGACACATTCCCTTGTTTCGGCCTGCATGACACCTGTATCTCCAACAAAGGCCCCCAATTTGCCTCCGCATTCGCAAGAGAACTTGCTCACGTCCTATCCTACAATGTAAAACTCTCCTCCACCTACCACCCTCAGACTGATGGAGAAACTGAATGTGTCAATCAAGAACTAGAGACTTATCTCTGTATCTTCTGCCAAGGACAACCCAACCAATGGATAGACCTCCTCCCTATGGCCAAATTCTCTCATAACTCTGCCACCCACTCCTCAACTCACCAATCACCATTCTAGCTCATGATGGACTACCAACCCTGCTCCTACCCCCCCTTAGGAAAGACCTTCCTCCCCACCCTAGAAACCTGCTTATCCCTCATCTCCAAGGCATGGGATGAAGCCCTGGCCGCACATCAGAAGACCCAGCTACTAATGAAAGAATGCATTGCCTCCACCTTTCACCCCTGGAAAGTAGGAGATAAGGTCTGGTTGGAAACCACCAATCTCCACATTCCTTACCTGTTACAATCTATTCTTTTTCTTCTATCTCCGACCTACTTTCTTGTCTCTGCTTCATTGACTTCAATCCTAGTTGACTAACTCTTCCTCTCCCATGTTCAAGTCATGGATTCTCATTAGTCATCCCACTTTACTAATTGTCCAATTTCCATCACATTCCATTCCATTCCATACCTGCCCTTAACTTGGTCTGTGCATTAATCTTGTACACATATAAACCCTGTCTTCTCAATCACATACTTTAGTCTAGTCTCCTCTGAAATCCCATACTCCTTTCTCTAGAAGACTCTGCTCTACTTTGAATGAGCACTCCTCAAAACCTTACAAGGTTTATCTTCATCGACATCCCTTTGAACTAGACCAAAGGGAGAACCTTTGGCCTTCTGAAATCTTAAACAAAGGATACTGTACATCCACCCCTACCTGGGTTAGCCATAACAAAAGACTAGACTGGTCATCTAGCAACAACTGATCTCAGTCAGCCACCATTCCTCCTCAAACCCCATCACTGAACTACTGGCTCTGGAGTATCTGTCACAACTCCATCCCACTTCCAGAAACTTCCAACTCTGAAGAGCAACAAGAAAGCTCTCCCTCAACTTCTGATCAGGATGTACCACTTCTGTCCCCTTCTGAACAACAACTCGACCTTGACCTAGCCCACCAGCTAGCTGCATCAGCATCTATCCCCAGATCTCCCACACCACCATCCCCAACTCCCATAGCTCATAATCCTATATTCCAGCTACCCATCGTACCACCTGTCATGACTACCATTACCAAGCCCACTGAACTTCATCTTAACTCCCCAGAAGCTTTTGATGGCAACTTCCAGAAAGCCAAACAATGGCTTAATTCCATCACTTTCTACCTTGCCATTAACAAAGCAATCTATGATGACAATGATAAAAGAATTGCCTTTGCCTTATCCTTCATGACCAAAGGAGCAGCCCTTATCTGGGCTAACACTTTCAGATCCGCTGCCATCTCTGGTGCCACCATCACCATGGGGAAATATGATGACTTTGTCACAGCCTTCAAAAAGGCTTTCAAACATTACAATGTAGAATCCAATGCCACCGCCTGGTTGGCCACCACCAGGATGACCTACCAAAAAGACTCTCAAACCTTTAAACCATCCCTTGCCGAATACATTGCTTCATTCCAGAACCACACTGCCTTGGCTAAGTTAAGCCAACAAGATAATGTCCTCATTGAATACTTCTCTGCAGGACTACCCACCTGGCTCATGACCAGAATCTTCTCCATGGATACCGCTCCCACTAAGATCACTGAATGGTATAACAAAGCTGCCCTTTTCTTTGACAAAAGTGAGTGAGCCAGAGAAGTCACCCAACAAAATAGACAACCCAACTGCCTGTTTATCCCTAGAAATACCTCAACTAGTAAACCCGAACACAATCCATTTGCCATGGACATAGACAACATTACCTTCCCAAAGAAACTTACTCCAGCAGAATGTGCCAAATGTCAGAAGGAAGGGATCTGTTTCAGATGCCAAAGAAAAGGACATATGGCTAGAGAATGCCAGATCAAACTTGTTCCCCTGATCCAAAAAGAATCAACCACTGCTGCCAAAGTCAAAGAACTTCCTGAACTGTTAGACATTGAAGACAACGACGAAGAAACCATAGTCTAGAAAGTGGAATACACAATGAAGGATTTTTGAAATGGGAACCTTGATCAACACGATCATTCCCTTCTGGTACCAATGTAACTGTAACAATGAATAAAAACTCCATGAATCTTCCTGTTGACATCATCATCCCTGGTACCCTGAAAACCATTGAAACCCTTGCCCTAGTAGACTCTGGGGCCAACATAAACTGCATTGACTGGCAGTTCATCCAAAAAAACAAAATCCCAACCCACCGACTACTGAAACCCCTTACCATCCAAAATGTTGATACCTCCACAAACTCCACTGGAAAAGTCCTCTTTACTGCAGATCTCTTCTTAACCATCAACAGCATCGCCCAATCTGCCAAATTCTACATATGTCATGAACAGCGGAAGACAAAACACCATTCTAGGACTCCCCTGGCTAAGAGAAGCCAACCCTGTCATCAACTGGAAGAATGGGACACTCTCTATCCCTGAATCCATTGACAAGTCAGCCCAACTCTATCAAATCCAGGTATTGGCCATTTCCTCCCATGAAGCAAAATGATCTGTTCCTAAAAAACCACCTCATCATGTCATGGTCAATCGAGTAACTGATGCTCAACTTTTCAATTACCTTAATGAAGGAGATACTACTGCACAGTACAATCCCCAGAGGAATTCCTCCTACACACATGGCAGAAACAAATGCTAGATCACATTCAGAAATATGGAAGCTGATTCACCCCTTTATGATCTCCTTTCATCCAAAAACTCATCACTGCCACCAAACTAGCAATGGCTGCCAAAAAAGCCAAAGTCAAGCCTCTCCTCCCATCCGAATACACCACATTCTCCAAAGTCTTCTCTAAAGAGGCAACAGACCATATCCCCCCTTCCAGACCCTATGACCATGCCATCCAGTTGGATGAATCATTCATACCGAAAATTGGTAAACTTTACCCATTATCCACTGATGAACACAAGGCCAAAGAAGAGTTCATCAAAGAAAATTTAGCCACTCACAAGATTTGACTGTTGCAATCTCCCCAACTGTCCCCATTCTTCTTTGTCAAAAAGAAAGATGGACAACTATGACCCTGCCAAGACTACAGATACCTCAATGAACATACCGTTTGAGATGCCTACCCCCTCCCCCTTATCTCTGACCTCATTGACAAGCTTAAAGACACTAAGGTCTTTACCAAGTTTGATGTGCGATGGGGGTACAACAATGTAAGAATCAAAGACAGAGATCAATGGAAAGCTGCTTTCCTTATCCATAAAGGACTATTTGAACCACTTGTCATGTCCTTCGGACTCTCAAACTCCCCTGCCACATTCCAGTGATTCATGAATGACTCCTTCTGAGACATGATCACTGAAAAATGGCTTGTCATTTATATGGACAACCTCCTTATTTTCTCTCCTGACAAAGCCACCCATACTGAAAGAACCAGACAAGTCCTTCAATGAATGAAGGAACTCGATCTCCATCTCAAACTAGAAAAATGTTCCTTTGCCACCAAAGAAGTGGAATACCTAGGCCTTGTCATCAAACCTGGACATATCGCTATGGATCTAGTAAAAATTGATGGAATCTCTAAGTGGCTGACCCCTACCACTGTAAAGGAAGTACAATCCTTCCTAGGATTCACAAATTTTTATAGACAATTCATCCCCAACTATTCCAACATTGCCTGACCCCTCATTGACCTAACCAAGAAAAACCAAGTTTGGGACTGGTCTCCAACATGAAACTGGGCTTTCCTTGCTTTAAAAGAACAATTCCTAAAAAAACCTGTACTCCTACTCCCTGGCACCTCCAAACCCTTTGCCATTGCCACCGATGCCTCCATGTTTGCCTCCAGAGCCATCCTTCTTCAAACCAACTGTAACAGAGAATGGCACCCTTGTTCCTACCTCTCCCAATTGTTTTCTCCAGCAGAACGAAACTATGATATTTACGACAGAGAACTCTTGGCCATCCTTCGAGCTCTGAAAGGAGGGCACCAATACCTCCTAGGCTCTCCATTCCCAGTGCAGGTCTTTACTGACCATAAGAATCTTACCTACTTCTGCAAACCCCAACATCTGAACTGACAACAGGCCCAATGGCTTCTTGATCTTTCAGACTTTGATCTGAAACACATCCATGTTCCTAGAAAGCTTCTCTCCAGGCCTGACACTCTCTCTCAACAACAAGATTTCTCTATTCCTGACCAAGACAATGAAACCATCCTTCTTCCTCCCTCTTTATTTGTTCAACTCATCGATTCCACCCTAAAAACCATGATCTCTAAACATTCCAAGGACAACCCCCTATTTCTCAAGAAACTCCAGGATATTGATGAATTACCCGCTCCCCTGAAAGCCCAGTTATCCAACTGGCAACTCCTTGACAATGTCCTCACTTACAAAGGACATGTCTACATACCCCCCATTGACGAACTTTGTCCCACCATCCTCCAATGCTGCCATGATCATGAAACCATAGAGCATCCGGGCATCTTAAAAACCCAAGTCCTGGTCACTGCTGAATTCTGGTGGCCTGGACTTGCAACCTATGTCACCAAGTATGTCAAAGGCTGTGCCATCTGCCAGCAGAATAAAGTTAACACTCACCCAACCTGCCCACCACTTACTCCCATCCCCTCTTCAACCACCCTGCCATTTAAACAACTCTCCTGTGATCTTATCACCGACCTCCTGACATCCTCCAGCTTTGACTCTCTCTTGGTTGTGGTGGACCATGGCCTTACAAAGGGGGTAATTCTTTGCCCTACCAAGAAAACTGCCACTGCTAAAGGGATTGCCCTTCTTTTTTACCACAAAGTTTTCTCTAGATTAGGACTTTATGACAAAGTTATCTCTGATCAAGGCCCACAATTCACCTTCACCTTCACTAAAGCCCTAGGAAACCTCCTTAACTACGATCTTGCACTTTCCACCACCTACCACCCACAAACCAACAGAGAAACTGAATGTGTGAACCAAGAAGTTGAAACTTACCTCTGAATATTCTGTGGATCTAATCCAACCACTTGGTCCAAACAAATCCCAATGGCAGAATTCACTCACAATTACCGCCCCCACTCCATCACTGGCAAATCCCTGTTCTTTCTCATGATGGGCTATGAACCCCAAGCCCTTCCTTCCATCTTCTCAACCTCTAATGTACCTGCTGCTGACACATACATCAAAGAACTCCTCGTATCTAGAAGTGAAGCCCTCACTGCCCATGAACTCTCTAGACAAACTATGGCAGCCTGAAACCAAAGGAAGTTCACCCCTTTTATCAAAGGACAAAAGATATGGCTTGAAGCCAAAAACTTGAAAAGAAACATCATCAACCCCAAGTTCATGTCCAAACGAGAAGGCCCCTTCTCTATCACCAAAGTACTATCTCCTATCTCCTACCAACTCCGATTACCAGCATCTTGGAAAAGAACCCACCCTATATTCCATGCTTCCCTGCTAACCCCATATAAGGAAAATCCAATCCATGGAAAGAACTTCCCTCAACTGCCATTGGAACTAATAGATGGAAATGAGGAATTCAAAGTAGAACACATCCTGAAACACCAGAAAACCCTGATGGATTTCCACTTCCTGATCTGATGGAAAGGATACTCCACCACTGATGACTCCTGGGAACCAGAGTCAAACCTGAAACATTCCAAGTCCATCCTCTCCAACTATAAGAAATGACTCCCCAAAATCTTCCCTCCTCAAAAACCTTTAAGAAGTGGTGCCTCTTCGTGAGTGCCTCCTTGAATACAAAGAAACAAAATGGACAAAATCCTTCTCACCATTGTCCTTTCTCTTTCCTTCTTTCTATCTTGCTTCTCCATTGGTTTTGCTCTTCTTTTCATACACATTTCACAATTTCTCCTTTAAACTTCACCGAACACTATGGCCTCCAACCATACTTTTCCCTCTCACCTTTCCCCCACTGAGTCTTCTATTACCCTATCTTCCACCACCACCACCACTGGTTGGAATGTCTATCTCACCGAAACTGTTCTCTTTGACAAAACTTCACCATCTAGATGTCCCATTCTCTCTGTTGATGTACCACCCCTTGCCCATCAAGTCCATGATGGCTTCTCCAATGGACCTTATCTGGCTCATATCCAAACCATCATGAACAATTCCTGCCTCACTGTACCCATCACCATCCATTTAGACATGGGATCTCCTCTACTCATGTTATACTGAGCCCTCCTCCAAGCCCAACAATTAAACGTTGGGAATATCCAGTCTACTGACCCTACCATTGCATTCCTGTCCACTGTCATTGCCAACATTCGCAGTGAGCTGACTGGAGCCTTAGGCATTCTCGCCTACCAGCTAGAACTTGGAGAATTCATGGTTGATGTCAACCACTACCTATGAGAATTAAACCACAGAAACAACATGCCCATTCACCTGTCCATTCCGGAACAGTCCTCAACACCATCTGCATCCTCTTCCCCCCTAAGCCCTGAAGAACTTTGAGTGCTTACCTGCACCAAGTATGCTTTCCATGAAGCCAAAAGACATGCCCCACTTCCTCCTTCTCACCCCCTCTATCAGTATACCTGCTTTCATTGCCAATATCTAGGACATACTCAAGTCGAATGCTCCTCATACCAATATCCCATCTATCTCTGATGGGCCCCTGGACATAAACAATCCCTCTGTCCCACTCAACAAACTCCTCACAACGCCTCTTCTGACTTATCCTCTTCTCCTCCTTGTTGTCATCCCTATAGATGTAACACCACTCACATCTCTACTGGTGATTATATCCCTCGTTGTCACCCACCTCCTCTTTCTCCTCCTAGGTTGCCATCCCCTGGGGATGACCCTTTCAATGACACCACCTATGCCAACATGACTGGGTCCCCTGTTGGACCAGATTTCGACCTGTAAAATAGATTGACTTGGGGGTCAATCATACAAAGGGGGTTATGTTACAATCTATTCTTTTTTTTCTATCTCTGACCTACTTTCTTGTCTCTGCTTCATTGACTTCAATCCTAGTTGACTAACTCTTCCTTTCCCATGTTCGAGTCATGGATTCTCATTAGTCATCCTACTTTACTAATTGTCCAATTTCCATCGCATTCCATTCCATTCTGTACCTGCCCTTAACTTGGTCTGTGCATTAATCTTGTACACATATAAACCCTGTCTTCTCAATCACATACTTTAGTCTAGTCTCCTCTAAAATCCCATACTCCTTTCGCTAGAAGACTCTGCTCTACTTTGAGTGAGCACTCCTCAAAACCTTACAAGGTTTATCTTCATTGACATCCCTTTGAACTAGACCAAAGGGAGAACCTTTGGCCTTCTGAAATCTTAAACAGAGGATATGTCTACCCCTACCCAGGTTAGCCATAACATTACCCCTCTAGAAAATTGGCCCCAAAAAGAATAGGTCCATTTGAAATCATCCAAACCCTATCCAACCTTGTATACCATCTCAAACTTCCTCCCACCTGGAAGATCCATGATGTGTTCCATGCATCCAAACTCTCCTCCTACCAAACTACTCCTGAACATGGTCCATCCCCATCTTCCCCTCCTTCTGACATCATCAATGATGAAGAACAATATGAAGTCAAAGCTATCATTGCCCATTGAGGAACAGGAACACAACAAAAATACCTCATCAAATGGAAGGGCTATGCCACATCAGAAAATACCTGGGAACCTGAAATGAATCTTGGATATGCCACTGAACTACTTAAAGAATACAAGGTAGCCAAGCACCTCCAATGAATCACCTCACCCTCCCCTTCTGGGTCCTTATAGTCTCCCTCGTTGCCATCTCCATAGTTCTGGTCTCTGTCCTCCTCACCACTGTTTCCAGCATCACTTCACAGTCTGTCCTCCATTGACTCTTCACCTAACATGTCCACCTCATCCACCCAGGAAATCCTTCCACTCTTCACACTCTGTCAAGTTCAACCCCAACTCCTCCCCCTCCTCCAATGCCATACACTATATGCTCTCATCCTTACAAAGCCCCAAATCTTACTCCAAATTGAACATCTCCCTTCTTACAAATCAAACTCTTTACTTCACTCTGCTGTATGCTTATTCCATCATTCTCACAGCCTGCTAAACCTTCACCATTGCCTCCAACTGAATGACCTACCCCATGACTTCCTTGCCTTCTCCACCTTAGCTTTAGCTGCTAGACCTACTGCCATGCTCGACCACCTTGACTTCTTAGGTTTCAATCAATATGTTTCTGCTTTAAATCCTATAGAACTCTATAACACCTTTCATCCCATTTTCCTTTCCCTTTCTGACTTGGAAAAAGACCATTACCTTGAACAAGATATCCAACCCCTGCCACACCTCCCTCCTGAGATAACCCTGGAAGGGGCTGATGCCATGCTTGCCCACCAGACCTTCTCCTCCATCCTGCTTGCCACTTGCCTTCATATTCCACCATTGGAAGATGACAAACAAACATGTCTCCTCCCTTCTGACATCCCATCATCAGAGGACCCTTCCTTTCAAACCCTCTACTGGCCAATCCAACATGGTGCCGTCCTCTCCTCTCATCTACCTACCCTCCCCCCATTTCATATCTCCCCTAGCTCCATCTGCAAACCCATCAGAGATTGTTACCACTGTGGACAACCAGGGCACTGGAAGCATGACTGCCCTCAATTCAAATGTCCCTATTGTTGCTGCCCTGCCCCTGGGGATCTCCCCTACTACTGTATCTGCAAACAATGCGAGGCTTGCCTTCGCTGGGAACATGGAGATTGTTACTGCCCCCATCACTAATGCTCAATCTGTGATGACCTCAGGCATGTTGCTGACAATTGCTACCGCAGGGATGGTGATGATGATGATGTGGTCTTGAATGGCAACACAGATTGCCTGGACAGAACTTAATGAACTTGGCTCAGGGTTCTGAGTCTATGAAGGGGGTAATGTTACAGTAAACCACCTTCATTCAGGACTCTTTCTCATCATTTTCTGATTCACCCACATAACTCCTTTTCCTTACAAATCCTACTCTCTGTTTCTTACTGCTTTCTTTCCTGACAATGTGATGGTTTATTCTCTTGAATAGTTCTCCACTCTGGACTAACTACTCCTACAACACTTCTCTTATAGTGTTGTGTGCTCTGATCTCTTCACTAATAACTATAGCTAAGCCCTTACTCTTGCTGGTTCAATTTCAGTCTTCTCACTTAGCTAATCACTCTTTGTCATCTTGGCCTGAGCACAGGCAGGTCCTCATTTACCTCTGTTTATCCCTTATTCCATCTCCACTTCTATTGTACTATATTAACTAGCTCAATCACCACATGTGTTCTTTAGCTAGTTCTATGCAATCTAAGCACACTACTTTGCTCCTCTAGTGTGATCTCTCATATATCCTTGTTCTCCAGATGTTGTGTCTCTTCATGAGTACCTCCTGGTGTTCAAGAAGTATTGTCTCGAGCATAGAAGTGCTCTTCAATGTTATACATGCCAGTGCTGACAGTGCTCAATATCATACTCCTGCTCTACTGGGTGTCAGTTGTCACTGTACACATCCCCTGGTCTTTGAGGGACCTTCCACTGTCTTTCAGAGCGGTGGGATGGAGCTGGATGGATTGCTGGAGGCACAGGTGCTCTGGGTTTCCTTGGTGGAGGAGGCACTTTAGGCACATGTCTCTCTGGGTGAGAAGAATGTGTGCAAGGAGGGATAGGAGGAGGAGGAGAAGGAGTTTTCTGTGTGGATGGTCAACTGGGGAAATGGTCAATCAATTCATCAGGTGCAGGAAGTTCAATGGTAAGATCTGGATCTTCTGCGACTACTAGAGGGGCACTTTGTGCAGTAGAAGCTTGTCTGCACTTACATTTTGGGAACCTCTTCTCATTGAAGATGGCATGTGAGGATGTGATAATGGTGTTGGAGGTGGACTTCATAAAGATATAATTTGAGTCCATGCCTGGTGCTGTTCCCAAATGAACCATAAGTTCCAATTTAGGAGCTAGCTTGTTGTCACAAGTTGCAGGAGGTGCAAAAATATCTGCAGCACATCCAAATACTCAGAGATGACTGACATTAGGCGAATTGCCATGTAGTATCTCATAGGGGGTTTTACCCTTATGACAAGCTAGAGGGGTTCTATTATAGATATGGGTAGCATGGGCAAAGGAAAATTCCCACCAACTATTGGGAGCACAGGCATTATGCTGCATCAATTCCAATTTATCGTTTAAGGTCCTCATCAGCCTTTTGGCTCAACCATTTTGCATAGGAGTATGTGGTGCAGATCGGAATGTTCTTATTCCTCATTCTTTGAGCATGTTGTCAAATGCTTGGGATTTATATTCTTCCCCAGCATCAGACATCCATCCTTCCACTTTTCTATTGAATTGTGTCTCAACTCCTTTAAGGAAATGGCAAGTTGCAACCAGTGCATCATTTCTATTTCGCAGCAGGGTGGTCCAAGCCATGGAGAAGAAGTCATCAAGGAAAGTAATGATATATTTGAATTGTCGATAAGATTTGACAGGGAAGGATTTCAAATCTGAGTGGATCAGCTCAAATAATCAGCTGGCTCAACACTCAGAAGAAGGGTAGTTCCTATTAGGCATTTTGCCTTTTAGACAACCAGAGCA
>JBBPKJ010000922.1:0-15068 GCA_038089195.1 Brasilioporus rufonigricans | reverse complement strand
TCTCTCTATCAGACCCATCTCCACGCTCAACCACTTACAGGAATTAGGCTTCGACCAGTTTATCTCTTCCCTTGACCCTATTGACCTTTTGGATACCTTCTTACCTATCTTCTATACCTTGACAGAGAATGAACATGTGGACTATCTGGAGCTTGCCCTTGTCACCACTGCTCCTATGTCCATCACCACCCTTGACTCACCTAACCCACTCCCCCATCCTCCTCTAATCAAACGACTGACTTCCCCTCCCCTGACGACAAGACCACCACACAAATCATCACTCTAGACATCCCTTCCCCAAACCATCCAACCTACCTAGACCTCCACTGGACCACCATCCATGGAAGAGTCCTCTCATCTCCCTTTCATACTCTCTCCAATATTCCTCGCCCCTTTCCTGCTGCAGACAGGTCCCAACACTGTTGCCACCTCTGTCATCAACTTGGACACTGGAAATGAGATTGTCCATCCTACTTCTGCTCCAGATGGGGTCATGCCCTCTGCTATTGTCCCCACCGTCATTGCGGTAACTGTGACCACTTGGGACATCTGGTTGACAATTGCATTGTTAGGGACTCTGATTTCAATGAGGAGCTTTCCAACAGGGACACAGATGGAGTGGACTGATCTTGAGGAGCTTGTGCCTGGGGCTCAAGCATATGAAGGGGGTAATGTTACAGTCGTCCACCTTCATCAGGGTCTGTTTCTCTTAACATTCTGTCATGAACATTCATTTCCTTTTGCTCATACTTCTTCACTCTCATTTCTTGCAATCCTCTATCCAGAGGATATCCTCATTGTTCCTTTTCTCTTTGACTGACTCATTGATTCAGACTAACTTCTTCTACAATGTTCTCTCATATGTTGCATGCTCTGATCACCTCACCCTCTGCTAAGCCATTTATTTTGTTGGTTCGATTCCAATGTTCCTGCTTAGTCGGTTCCTATTATTCTTTATGGTCCATGTGCAGGTGATTGTCATTTGCTCATATTTACCTCTCTATCTCTTTTTCACTCAAAATGTACTATTAAAACTGGCTATCCCTCTCATGTACACCTTAGCTAGTTCTGCATTATTCTATGCCCTACTGTGCTCCCTCCATGTGATTTCTGCTTGAATGCTTGTTCTCTAGACACTGAGTCTCTTCATGAGTACCTTCTAAAGTCCAAGGAATATAGTCTTGGGCACAGAAGAGCCCTTCAATGTTACACTTGTGCATTCCTTGGTTGTATATCCAACCCTTCCAACCCTTCCGCTTATCCATTACTCTATGTCCTTGTTCTATATTTGTTACTCCGTATCTTACTCTGTTCATATTTAAGGATATCTCCTGTATCCATTCCTGTAGCTTGAATATCAACTTAGATAACCTCCCATCCTTATCTGGCATCCCCTCTCTAATCTCCATCCAACCTAGACAATCTCCTATCCTTGTCTGGTGTCTGCTTTCTAATCTCTGTCTGACTCTGACATGCTCCTGTTCATGTCCAGCATTCCTCTGTCTGCTCCTCCTCCTGTCAAAGCTCCATCCCTCTGAAATACAAGGACATGGGCCTGCTTAAGGGTGCGACACATAAATCCTGTGCCAACATCCTCACTGCATTCCTCCAACTCTGACACCTCCACTCTGGACTTTGCACCCACCTCCATCAACTTTCCCACAATGTCTGCTTAGAGCCCCTCAAACTCCAGCTGGACTTGGACCAGAGTTCCTGGTCTTAACAGTATATTTGAGCTCCCTCTTGAGCAGGTTCTCCATTCATTTGATTTCTGACCTTTCTGTTCCTCTGTTATCATTTTATGTCCTCAGTCTAATCTCTGCAGTCATGAAGATGTCCTGTGATCTGCCTTTAGCAGCTCTCACACCATCCTCATAATGACTCACCTCTGACTCCCTCTAGTTCCACTTCTGGACATTCAAGTTGTCCTCTGGAATCTCCAAACAACCTCCAACCTCAGAATCTGCCTTCACTTCTTCTGACACCTCAGGACCACAAATGGTCCTCCTCTCAGGACCCCTTTCTGTCCTCTCCCTTCTTTCCTTTCCTTTCCAACCATCATCTCCAGTGATCTCCAGCCCATTTTGGACCACCTCCATCCTCTTCTTACCTTTGGGGAATCCACCTTTGGGCCTTTGTGCCAACCTCCTTTTGGGTTCACTGATGTTTGTTTAGCTCAGGACATCGCCACTTGCCATATAATGATCCATTGAGTGACTTGATATTAAGTAGCAGCACTTCATCTAATGCTCTTACAGATTGAACGCCAAAAACCTCAGCACTCCAGGACTCCATTCTGGAGATATAATCCTGGGAGTTGCACTCAGATTCATCCAAAGTCCTTGGACCTTTCAGGTCCAGTCCTGCAGACCTCAACTGGTTCAAGTCTGGTCACCCTCCTGCTATAAGGGACTGTTTCTGTAATTGTCCTCCTATCTCTTTGCCACCTCCTGGAATCTTTGTTCCTCCTAACCTTCTCTGTCCCCTATTCTGCCCTTGCCTCTGTTCATTCTGTTATTTGACTCCACTTACCTCTGTTATGACCTCTGATGTCTGTCATCTTGCACTCTTCTGTTTTTCTCCTTCTCTGCACTTGTTCCTTGTTTAAAACCATAACTCCGGCCTACTCCTGCCTACTCCGACCCAATTCCACCTATTACTCCATTTTTATTTACCTCCAACATTGGAATTGACCAGAGTTCTAGGAACACTCCAGAGTTCACTGGTTTTCACTGGAAGACCATTTAACACTCCTGTTCTTATTCTATTTCCTCTGCCTATACCTCCGGAGCATTTGCTTGGCTCACATCCTGTCCCCTTCAACCTCAGATTCTCCTTTCTTCATCTCCAAACACTCTGTTTTTATTATTTCTCCTTGCTTCTCCGCTTCTGTCCCTCGTCCTCTGGACACTCTTGTGTGCCATTGCATTACTCTGCTTTCACCTCTGAGTCCATCTTTGGAGTCTCACCATTCTTCTGTCTCTATTGCCTTCTCTGTCAATACCTCCGGAGTTCCTAATCCTTTTCCATTTTCATTACTTCTGCCCTTCTTTGGGCCTTGAGGGCTCGGCCTTGATGGGGGGGACACTGTTACACCTTGACACTTTCTGTGCCTCCTCTAGCCACCCTTAGGTCACCTCCATTCACTTCTGTCTTCTCTGTTCCTTCCTCTGGACATTCTCTGCTTTATCTTTGCAACTCCGACCCCTCTTTTGGGCCCTCTGACCCTCTGTCCTATCACTTTCTGTCTCTCCTCCAGCCCTCTGCCAGACACTCTGTCCCTACTTTTGCATCTCTGAACTTCTTCCTATTTCTCCTCCTCTCCATTCCCATGGTCCCCAGACCACTCTGACCCCTTTGGGTCTCTCTGGTTTTTCCCTTGTTCCTTCCCAGATCTTGCATTCTTCCTCCAGACATTTTGTATTTCACCTCCATAACTCCAACCCCTTCTTGGGGATCACCTCTGTTCACTTCTGTTTTCTCCATTCTTTCCTCCAGACATTCTGGACTTCATCTCCACAACTCCAACTCCTTTTTGGGGCTCTCTGAACCTCTGTTCAATTGCCTCTGTCTTTCCTCCAGCCCTCCTCTGGGTACTTTGTCTTCTGCTTCACTATGCTATTCTGTTTCCTCCGGCACCTCTAACTCTATCTTCATGCCTCTGTCTTTCTTCTCTTCCATTCTCTGAGCTTTCAGTGACACTCCAACATCTTTCTGAGCTCTTCTAACCTTCCCCTTGACCTCCTCCAGACCTTGCATTCTTTCTCTGGACACTTTGTATTTCATCTCCAGAACTCCGACTCCACTTCTGGGGCCTTCTGTCATCTCTCTGCTTCAGTCCCTCTCCTCTGTTTCCTTTTCTAGGGACCTCTGTTTATTCCTCCAACCCATCTTAGGGGACCATCAATGCTATCTTTTAGTCCTTCCTCTTTTCCTCCTCTGCTCCCTCTTCTAGGGACCTCTGCTATTCCTCCAACCCCTCTTAGGGGACCTCCAATGCTATCTTTTAGCCTTTCCTCCACTCCTCCTTCACCATTCCCTTTTCTAGGGATCTCCATTTCTTTCTCCAACCCTCTTCAGGGACCTCTGACATTGTTTCTAAGCCTTGTCTCTTCTCCTCCAACTTCTCTCTGGAGTTCTCTGCCTTCCTATTCCACTTGTCCTTGGACACCTCCTTGTCTCCAACCCCTTCTGGGTCCATTCCTTCAGTCCTCCATTTTCCTCCAGACTTATATAATATCATTCTGACCTCCTCTGAGGATCTCCATTTCTCCTCTGCTTCCACTCTCTGTTCATTCTTTCACTCCTCTCTTAGTTCCATCATTCCTGTCCCTCTGTCCTTAGTGGTCTATTTCCATCCTTGCACTCTGTCTCCATTCTGTTTCTATCTTCTCTGCCTCAGTTTCCATTTGGTTTCCATACCTCCTGTTTTCCTCTGCTTCCTTCTCCAGTGCTCCTGCTTCCACCCTCCAAACCTCCACTACCACCTGGCACACCTCACCTATGTCTAGCAAATCATCCTCTTTTCATGCCTGTGCTCCTCCTGCACACTCCAGACCTGTTGCTCTGTCTAATGCCCCCCATCCACACTCTGTCTCCAGTCACCTCCTCAACTTCCTCTGTTTGGGCTATTCTCCTCTGCACAGGTCACCTCAGTGGTAGCACTACAGTCATTGGTTCTGATATATCATCTCCTCCACTCTGCATGGCATTCCTCTGGACTGGGCCTTAGTAAGCACCTCTGTATCCTCCATTTTTGATGTGTCCTCTCCAATGGGGCTTGATGGCCTCCATGGATTGGCTTTACACCACACTCTCTGCTTGCTAAAGGCCTCGAGGGCTTGGCCATAAAAGGGGGGCAGCTGTCATATCCATGCATCCTATCCATTCTCTGACCCCCCTGGCCTCTCCTCCAACCATCTCCAACCATCTCCAGTCATCTCCACCCCCTCAGTCCTCCTCCTCCTCCTCATGCCTGGAGTTTCATATCTCCAATTGGACCAATGCTGGGACACTCAGAAGTGCCCAAACCCTTATCCATTTTAGTATATCCTTGTATTCCGACCCTTGTGCATTCCTCAGTTGTATATCTGACACTTCCAACCCTTCTGCTTATCCATTACTCCATGTCCTTGTTCTATATCTGTTACTCTGTACTTTACTCTGTTTGTATTTAAGAATATCTCCTGTATCTGTTCCTGTAGCTTGAATATCAACTTAGATAACCTTCCATCCTTGTCTGGCATCCCCTCTCTAATCTCCATCCAATCTAGACAATCTCCTATCCTTGTCTGGTGTCTGCTTTCTAATCTCTGTCCGACTCTAACATGCTCCTGTTCATGTCTGGCATTCCTCTGTCTGCTCCTCCTCCTGTTGGAGCTCCATCCCTCTGAAATATGAGAACATGGGCCTGCTCAAGGGCATGACACATAAGTCCTGTGCCAATGTCCTCACTGCGTTTGACACCTCCACTCCAGACTTTGCATCCACCTCCATCAACTTTTCCACAATGTCCACTTAGAGCCCCTCAAACTCTGGCCAGACTTGGACCAGAGTTCCTGGTCTTAACAGGTGATATTGAAGGCTGTGTTTTGTGCTGTCCTCTCTCACAAGGACAGCAGCTGCCCTGATTCCTCTGTTGTGGCCTGAGCCATTGCTGTATATTCTAGTGCCCCTTCTATGGTCATCATATATGGCTATAGCTTCTTCTCTGGTGGATGTGATCTTCATTGTGCAGATGCTGCATTCTGAGGGAGTTTGTCAGGTGGGGTGTGTTACAATACACCCATATGTTATGATACACCTGGTACTCTTTTCCATTTTCCTCACTCTCCCTCTCAAACATCTAGACACCTGATGACACCAGATGATCTCCTATGGGCTATAAACTCCATACTGATATCTCCATGCCTGGCCAGCACAGATGATTGACCATTTACCTCATAGACATTATCTTTGATCCTTTGAAGTATACTCTACCTTCAAACCCTTACTTGGCTAACCCCTTTACTTCTGACTTCACTGGTTAGACCAATCCTTTCATAGATTATAGATTCCTCGCTTGTCATTGGTCAACCCAATGACTCACTCAGATTCCACTCATACGATCTCTCATTTTCTTATTTGTCTTTTGACTCACATAGACTATCTATGACTTGTCACATGGATACCTCACTTCTTCTCTGATCCTTACTTTCTCCCTGAATCTTGATTTATCTATGACTCATCCTTGGGTAGAGTGACTGCAGTGTACATGCAGTGAAGGAATGCCATTGGGGTGCCTTTGGATGCTTTTGTCATGCAGTGTAGTTGCAACATGTATGCTGTGCCTTTGCCTATGGCATGTGAGACATGTTCTTTCCAGTTGAGTGTGTTGTCAATGAGTATGCCTAGGAAGTGATGTGACTTAGCTGGTTGTAGGGTTGTTTCACAGATTGTTAGCTGTTCTCTGTTGCCCTTTTTCCTTGGTTCCATATTGAGTAGGGCAAATTTGGTGGTTTTGAATCATGAGTGATGGTTTTGTAACCATTTGAAAGCACCTTCTGGTTGGTTTAGCATGTTCTTCAGCTCTGCATGGGCATTCTTGATAAATGGTCCGATGCCTATGAGTGCTATGTCATCAATGAATGCAAGTGCCATTTGGTTGGGGCCTTGTGCTACTTTGACTAGATCAGTGTTGTATATGATATATAGGATCATGGAGATAGGGTCAGATTGGCCTATTCTGTTGTTGATTGGTATTCATTCAGTTGTGTAGTTGTTGAATAGTAGTTTGGTGTATCTTTTGGAGAGTATCTGTTCAGTGAAGTCGATGTATAGAGGAGGGATCCAACACCACCACATGTTGTGGAGTAGGCAATTGGTTACTGCAGTTGGGAATGCCCCCTCTACATCTAAAAATAGGATGGATGCCTTGCATCCATTGTGCCAGGCATGTTGTATTGTGACTTCAAGAAGGTGGAGAGAGTCAGTAGTCAAGCAGCCTGGTCTTTCTCCAAAGTGGATTTTGGATAGTAGTTGGTGGGTGTTGATGAGGTGGGATAAAGTATCTGCTACAATTGTGGTGAGTAATTTTGGAATTGTGTTAAGTAACACTATTGGTCAATAGGCCTTTGGGATTGTGTAGTCTGGGCATTCCAGTTTGTGTAGGACTATTGTGTTAAAGTCTTTCCAGGGGGATAGTACATGTTGTGGTAAAACACCACATGAAACAGTCAAAGTAGGTGTGGTTCTAGTGTAGCTGAGCATTCTTTTAGTATTACATTTGGGATGCTATCCAGTCCTGGTGCCTTGAATGGGCTAAGGTTTGATATGGCACATTTGAGTTGGTCCAAGGTGATCTCCCCCATGTTGGGGACTGGATCTGGGTATGAGAAGTTAGATAGGATGGAGGTGCAGTCTGGAGGGGGTGGAAAGAATGTTTTAGCCAATGTCTCTCCCTTTTCTTTGTTGTTCTTTGCCTCCACAGTGGTTCTGTTTTGGTGCTTGATTTTGAGAGTTGATATTCATGTGGGGCCTCTGTCTCCTGGATTGTCCTGTAGATATTTGTTGATGGTTCATATGCTTTTGCTGTCCATGTTTTTGAGCCATGTGGTCCAGTAATCTTGTTTGGCCAATTTGATGGTGTTTGTGTACTTCTTTTCAAGAGTTGTTTGTTTGGCATGGCTGGGGTGATCTGGTAGTGCTCAATTTTTGTAGGTGATGGAGGAGGTTTATTGAAGTTGCTTTTAGAGGCATGTTAGGTCCATGTTCCATCACTATTTTGAGGTCAGGCATGGTTTGGTTTGGAGTATGTGTTCTTGGATTGTTTTTTGGATTGCCTGGATTAGGTTGCATGTGGTGGCATTGAGTTTGAGAGAGGTTAGGATGGGATTGTTGACTGGCATGGGGGGTAGTTCATGTTTGAGGGTGGTGTTGAATTCTTTCCACTTGACATTGTGGAAGTCCTGGCAGGGAGAGGGGTTTGCTGCTGGCATTTCAAGCTTGAGTGTGGTAAGGATTGGGATGTGGTCTGTACAGGTGTGCTTTTGTGGGATTGTTTGGCATTCAGTGATGGTGTTGAGGGTGTGTTCAGTGCAGAAAATGTTGTCCAGATGTGTCCAGTTCTTGGTTGTTTGGGCTTGTAATGTCAGCATGTCTTTTGGAAGTGCTTGATGTAGGTTGAATTTGGCCAGTAGAAGTAGCAGGGGCTCCACGGCATCCAGGTAGCTGTTTTCTAGTAGATGTGAGTTGCATTCCTCTTCCCACATTGGATGGTGGTGGTTGAAGTTGCCCATCCAGATCATGTGGTTGGAGGGTGCTGGGCATACATCCTGTATGTGGCTACTGAAGTGCTTGCTTAGAAGTTCTAGCATGGTCTGCAACTCACCAGTGTTATATATGTTGATGATGGTGCACTTTCTGTGGGGTCCATAAATCTGGGTGACTACTATGTCCAGCAAGGGGAAGGGGAGGTGGGTCCAGGTGTTCTTGTCAATCAGTTTTGATATGAGTATGATTGCACACATGTGTGGAGCACCATCAAGGTAGTGTGTTGTTAGGTATACAGTGTGGAAGTGGCAGTTGGTGATGGTATTGTTAAGTGGATTGATATAGGTTCCTGTATGGTGACAGTGTCCCAGTTGATAATGGAGTGGTTATTGAGTAGGGAAAGTTGCATGATCCTCAATTTGTTGAGGTTTTGCTGCCATATGTGTAGTTATGTCTTGGTGTGGTTGGGTGTGTTATTCATTGGGTGGGTGGGTGGGATGTGTTGGTCTTCATGGATGTCATGCTATGGATCTCTCTGCAGGGGGGAGGTTTCTAGGGGAGTGGGATGTGGTTAGGGTTCATAGGTAATTGTCATTCAGAGGAGCTTGGTTCCCTGTTGCTGCCCCTTCTTGGCCTTCAGGGGTCTTCTTGGTCCTAGGCATGGCCCTTCATCCAGCATGGTTTGGTAGCAAGGCTTCTTTTGGGTAAATTGGAGGATGGTTGGCACCAATTCTTCATTGAATATGAGGTTTTGAGCTGTGTGGGATGTTGGTCAGGTGGCCTGCATCCATTCTTTGGCTGTTGGGAAGTATGGCATCATATTTTCAGGGTGCTTTCAATTGAGTTTGTCTTTCTTTGCCTTGTAGGTTGGGAAGTTGGAGCTGTTACTTAAATGAGCACTAGAGCTGCAGTTGATGCAATATTTGGTCATGGTTGGTTGGTTGCAGTCAGAAGAGCAGTGCATGTGGCCACAGGATGTACATGTGTCATGAATGGCTTTGTAGTCTCTTGCAATATGCCCCCAGCACTGGCAGCAGGCACAGTGGATGGGCTCTTTGGTTTCTTTCCATGGGTGCAGCTTTTCTTTTCAAACTATGAGTCTGTCTCAGATTGCTAGGTTAGCTGCATTTGAGTTGAGGAAGGAGAAAATCACATGAGCCATCCTTTGGTTCAGGGCTTGTCTTTTTGTAGGTTTGATCCATCAGATGTTGCCTTTGGACCCTTCTGGTAGGTTGTTCTCTTGTTCAATTTCAGAGATCCAGTCACGGTTGTTGATGTCACTTGCAATGGGGAGGAAGGGCACCAGGATTTGGTGCTTCTTGTTATGGATGGTGCCTTTCAGGCCCATTGTGTTCATGAGGGTGGTATAGGCTTCTGGTGTCTTCAGCCAAGTTGCTGTTGATGGAGAGCTGAATTCTTGCAGGACATCTCCTCCTCTTAAGGTTTGCACTGCCTTGATCTTAGAGGGGAGGTTGTCCAGACAATGCAGTTCATCAATAGCTTGTTGGAATTGTGTGGTAATGTCAGGTTTTGGGGTGTCAGCTTCTACAATGGGGGTGTCAGTTGTATGTTGGATAAGGACTTGACATTCTCTAGCTGCAGCTCTTGCAATCATGGGGGTTGTTTCAGTTTGGGCATCCTGAGTTGTTGTAGTGTGGAGTTCATCTTTGACAGCTGTGCTATATGAGAGAGGGCCTGTTGGGCCCTTGGTTGTGGTAGAGTTCATCACAAGTTCTTGCATGATGACATTGGTGGATTATAGAACCAGTGCAAGTATTTCTACAGTTTGTTTGATGTTGTTGACACTAGATAATATAGCATCAGCAGCTTCCTCAGCTCAAGCTACCATGACATTTAGTAGGCTGGTTGCCCATTCAGATTGCTCAGGTGATCTGGTAGCTAGTTTGTCTGCCTTTTCTGTGAGTGAGTCTGCTGCTTGCATGACCTGTGCTGCATGTCCAGTGATGGTCTGTACCACATGGTTGGATACTGCTGTTGCTACTGAGTCCTTGATTTTGGTGATGATATTTGCACTTATGTCTGATTGGATATGTTCTTGGAGGAGGAAGACCATGGCCCAGATGGCTTTGATGATAGGAAGCAGAGTTTTGTCAATTTGGCTGATGTGGAAGAGTATGTCAGCTAAATGTTCTGGTGTGAATGTCTGATCTATATGGCAGAGTGCCTTGTCTTCCAGGTATCACTGCCCATCTTCCACTGTGTTAACTGCATAGTTGCTCTTCTTGGTTTGCATGGTGGGAGGTTGTATTCTTGGTGAGCTGATGGAGTGCCTTCTTTGGCTCCTTGTTTGCATTGGGGATATGGGAATTTTTGCTGATGATGTGCTGCTTCTTGTTGTACACCCTGGTCCTGTGATCACTTTGGGTCCCAGGCTATGTTGGAAGCTGCCTGGTATGGATAGAATGGTTGGATTGATGCTTAGTGGGCATGTGTGTGTTTCAGTGCTTCTTCGATGTCTTCTCTATTCCAGGGTCCTGTTGGGGGTGCTATGTGGTTAGAGAGAGAGAAGTGTCAGCCTGAGTAAGTAATAGGTAGACTATCTGGTCAATGATTGATGAAGATTAAAAAGTCCTTGGGCATGATGATACAACTGGACAGCATGGAGCACAGGAGTGTCATGAGTATAAGCAGGAATTTGCTCCAGCTCAAATACTGTGGAGGCATTGTTGAGGAGGGTGGAGAATAAAGCTTGGCATTGGAGATGAGGAAGGAGGTTGGGTTGGATGGGTAGGAGGGCAACAACAGGAAGAGGTCAGGATGAAGAAGACATTTGTTAGATGATGACTTGATGAGGAGTGGTTTGTTGGGTGAGATGGTGGATGGAGTGGAGGAACACTGCTGAAATAAAGAGGAGAGAGGCACAGATGGCCACTAGTGAAAACCAGAAGAGGGTGGTGAGGCAATTCATTGGAGGTGCCTGGTTACCTTGTACTCCTTGAGTAGATCAGTGGCATAGGTAAGGTTTGATTCAGGTTCACAGGTGTTCTCTGATGGGGCATAGCCTTGCAATTTGATAAGGTATTTTCATCATCATCTAATCCCACAGTAGGCTAGGATGGCCTTGACTTTGTATTGTTCTTCATCATTAATAATATCTGGGGGTGGAGGGGGGAAGTTTGGTCCATGTTTTGGGGTGGTATGGTAAGGGAAGAGCTTAGAGGCATGAAAGATGTTGTGGCATTTCCAGGAGGGGGGGAGTTTGAGATGAAATGTGAGGTTGGAGAGGACTTGGGTGATTTTGAATGGTCCTGCTCTTTTTGGTGATAGCTTTTTTGATGGATAGGGGAAATGGAGATTAGTGGCTTTGAGCCAAACTTTATCTCCTATTTTCCAAGAGCAGAAGATGGAGGAGATGCATTCTTTTATAAGTTGTTGGGTCTTCTAATGTATGGCTAGAGCCTCATCTCATGCCTTGCTAATGATAGATAAGTGGATTTCTAGGGCTGGGAGGAATGTCTTTCTGATCAGTGGATAAGAGTGGGGTTGATACCCCATCATCAGGAAAAAGGGCATTTGGTGGGTGGAAGAGCAGGTAGTAGAGTTGTGAGAGAATTTAGTGAGAGGGAGGAGATCTGGCCATTGATTGGGTCATCATCCACAGAAGATGCAGAGGTAGGTTTCAAGCTTCTGATTGACTCATTCAGCTTCTCCATCAGTTTGTGGATGGTAGGCAAAGGAGAGTTTGACATTGTAGAATAGGAGTCAAGCAAGTTCTCTGGTGAAAGCTAAGGCAAATTGAGGACCTCTGTCAGAGATACAAATGTCATGTAGGCTGAAGCAAGGGAATATGTTTCTACAGAAGAGGTCTGCTATGCCAGCTGCACTGATGGCTTTGGAACAAGGGAGGAAATTACCCCCTTCATAAGGCTATGGTTGACCACAACCAGAACAGAGTCCAGACCATATACAGGAGGGAGGCCAGAGATGAGATCAATAAAGATTTGTTGGAAGGGGCAAGTGGTGGAGGAGGGAAGGGGGGATAATGTGGGAATGGTGGGATGAGTGTTTACCTTGTTAGCCTGACAGGTGGCACACCCAGAGACATACAATCATATATAAATGTCCATGCCAGGCTACCAGTAGTTCTGTTGCAGGTGTTGTTGTGTATGAAAGATGCCCTCATGACCTCTTGTGGATGAAGAGTGGAGGGAGGAGACAAGGTCATGACAAGCAGACTCAGGAATGTACAGGTGATTTCTAAAGTATAGATTCTGGCCATGATAGAGCCAATCAGTTGAGAGAGAATTATGAAACAGTGGCAAGTTGCTAGCTATTGCTTCAAGGGCTCTCCTGACCAGTGGGTCAGAGTCAGAGGAGCAGGTTAGCTTAGATAGAAGGGAGAGGTCAAAGGCATGAATGATAGCATGTTTCGGAATCATGGAGGATTTGCATTGTCCAGGGAGGTGTCCATCTCATCCTTCCAAGAGAGGACATTGGCCAGGGCCATCTTGGACTCTGGGGTGACATCCCAGATGATATTGAAGTCTTGGAGGAAGATGCTCCATCTGGCTTGACAGTGGGATAGTTTTTGCAGGGCACACATATAGGAGAGATTTTTATGATCAGTAACAATGGTGACTGGATGACCTGTGCCACAAAGGTAGTGGTGCCATTCATCCAGAGTGAGGATGATGGCAAGGAGTTCTCTGTTATAGATGTTGTAATTATGTTCTGCGGATCCTAAGGTCTTGGAGAAGTATGCACAGGGGTGATGGTTGCCATTGGCATCGAGCTGCATCAACACAGCACCAACTGCTGTGAGAGAGGCATTAGATATAAGGGTGAATGGTTTTGAGACATCTGAGAGCAGTAAGACAGGGGCAGCAGTGAATATAGACTGGAGGTTGTGAAAGGCTGTTGCCTGGTTGGATCTCCATAACCAGGATTGCTTGGTCTGGGTGAGAAGGTGGAGAGGAGCAGCAATTGTAGAAAAGTTGGGGATGAATGTGCAAAAGAAGTTGCAGAAGCCAATGAAGGAGTGAACCTCTTTGACATTAGATGGGGGGTTCCACTTGGTGATGGCAGAAAGCTTGACTTGGTCCATCTTGGCATTACCACTGCCAACAATCATGCCTAGATATTCCACTTCAGGGACATTGAAGGTGCACTTAAAAGGTTTTAAGGACAGGTGGAGGTTGCACATCCATTCCAAGATGTGTTTGGTGCAGGCATGGTGGAGAGTGAGGTCAGAGGAGTGTATGAGGATGTTGTCCATATAAATTACTAGCCACCCATCAGCAATGAGGTCATGAAAGAAGGGGTTCATGAATGCTTGAAACATGGCTGGTGAATTGCAAAGGCCAAAGAACATGATGGTTGGTTTGAACAGGCCTAAGGGAGTGATAAAGGCTGCCTTCCAGGTATCTTCTGGGTGAATGTGGATATTATTGCACCCCCATCAGACATCAAACTTGGTGAAGGTGGTGGAGTTCTTCAGTTTGTCAATGAGATCAGAGATGAGGGGGAATGGGTAGGTACTCTTGACTGTATGCTCATTTAGATATTGATAGTCATGGCAAGGGCAGAGGGAGCTATATTTTTTCAGGACAAAAAAGGATGGGAATGCTTAGGGAGATTTGGAGGGTATGATATGGCCAGTCTTCAGGTGTTCTTCAATGAAGGCCTTATGGGCCTCCTGTTCCTGAGGGTTTAAAGGATACATAGGTCTTTGCCACTTGAGGGGAGAAGGAATTTTTTTGGCATGGTCAAATGGATGGGGTGGGGGGGGGAGGCTGTGGGTCTTTTCTGCAATGACATCAGCAAAGGAAGGAAAGACTTCCAGAAGGACCTTCTGGTCTTTTTGGACTTGGCTGGCAATTTCAATAGAGAGGGTTGTCTTATTGATACACTCCATTCAACCAGGCTTCTCATTTCTTTAGTTGAGAGGAGATCTTCTTATCAGGGCCTATTTCCAACCAGCATATTAGATACCAGGTGGGAACAGAGTCAAAGGGCTTATGAGTTGGACAGGAAGAATCTAGAAGTGATAAGGTTCCAGAGGTCCAGTTAATCTTTGGATTGTGAGCTTGTAGCCAAGGCATTCCTAGAATCACTTGGGAATGCCCACAGCCTATGACCATCAAGTCAAGAGTTTCACTATGGTCAAGAAAGGAAATGTGGGTGAAGGCCTTAGTTTTGATAGTCCCTAGTTGGTTCTTGGATCTGTCTATGTTGTATGCTTTTACCAGTTTTGGAAGAGATTGAGTAAATAGGGATAATCATTGAACAAGCAACTGGTCAATGAAGTTTCTAGTAGCTCCACAATCAGTCAAGGCAGAGGTGTTAACAGTTTTAGCTCCATAAAAGAGGGTCAAATGAACTTATATGGTCCTTTCCAATGGCTCTGCAAGTGATACAGGAGCTAAGAAATGGGGAAGGGGAGATGTTAAGGCATCTTTCCTCTTCAAAAATCCTCATCTTCTACAACAGTGGTCAACTGGACTTCTTCTTCTTCAATGCCATCATTGAAGCAGGCTTGGAGGACTTGTAAAATATGTTGAGGATCCTTTCCTTTGGCCTTTAGGTTGTATACATATTGCACCAATTCAGATGGCTCAGTGGTTCTACAGTTTGGATTCTGGGATTGGGGGTAGGGCAAGGGGGGGACATCTAAGGTTGTTGTGACTAGGATAGTTTCCATGGTTGCAGATGGAACATCCTGGCTTCTTGCAAATAAAACTGGTGATGACATAGGCAGCATGCTCTTTCAACTGGGAAGAGCTGCAAGGTGTCAATATCCATAGTATTGGAATCTCTAGTATGGGAGGATGAAGTAGGGAAGGAGCAGTCATCATCTT
>JBBPKJ010000921.1:0-15070 GCA_038089195.1 Brasilioporus rufonigricans | reverse complement strand
CCCCCCACCGCGCACCGCTCATCTGCCCCAGATACAACAAGCTCTGCGGCACACTCCGCGCCTACGCACACCGTCTCTCCATGCTCCCCGCCCAGGACCCCTTCCGCCCCCAGATGGAGGGCCAGCTGCTCTCCAAGCTCTACGACATCGGCCTCCTCAACTCACACGCAAAACTCAGCGACGTCGACAGCAAGCTCACCGTGGCCGCATTTTGTCGCCGTCGCCTCGCCGTATTCATGTGCATGAGCAAAATGGCCGAGACCGTCAGTGCAGTACGTACTCACCTCGTGCACGCCCCTTCCACGCATACACTCACCGCCCCAGGCCGCAAAGTTCATCGAACAGGGTCATGTCCGCGTCGGTCCCGATACAATCACTGATCCTGCCTTTCTCGTCACAAGGCGCGTCATCTTCGCTCCACCACCCCCGTTAGGTCCCCTCATCTTCTCTCCAGGCACATGGAGGACTTTGTCACCTGGGTAGACACCTCCAAACTCAAGCGCACCGTCATGGCATACAACGACGAGGTCAGTCCCACTGCGTCCTCTCCCATGCCCCCTCTGACACCATCCAGCTCGACGATTTCGATCTGCTGTGAGCCATCGCTTCTACCTGCTCGTCACGATGGGCTCGCCACCGCCATCACCTTTGGCATCTCGCCATCTCTGTCTGTTGGCCGACTTTACTCCACGAGTGTCAGCATGTTGCGTAGTAGTGTTTCCCTATTTACGAGCGTCTATGCAATCACAGCGCCATGCCTCGTACCTGTATCTGCTGGTCTTGTCTCCTGTACTGTGCTAGCACTGAGCTTGACGAATGCGGTTTTTCGCGCGAGTTGTCGCCATGTCAAACTAATAATACAGGAAACACCGTGGCCAACACGGCTGGTTAAAGTCTTACATTCCGTCTATAACCATATCTCTCCTTTCCTCTGTCCTTTATTGTCATACACATCCTTATTTCTTGGAGCCACTAGCTTGTCTTTCGGGGGTGCAGTGTTTCGACTACGACGATGGCCGAAGCCGGTGAAGGGAACATCAAGGTCGTGGTACGATGTAGGCCCCTCAACAGTCGCGGTACGCCTCATGCGCCCTCCTCCGACATCGCACCACTCATTCACTCTCTTCTCCTCTCTTGACTCTTTCCCGGACCGATCATGTAGAGCTCGCAAGAGGCGCAAAGCCGCTCATCCGCATGCAAGGCAATCAGACGTTCCTGGATCCGCCAGAGCCTGGGTCCTCCCAGGACATGAAGCGTGCCACGGAGCGGAAAACGATGGCCTTTAGCTTTGACAAGAGTTATTGGTCTGCTGGACCTCGCGACGAACCGGGCTACTGTTCACAGCAGACGTTGTACGACGACCTGGGAAAGGAACTGTTGGACCACGGGTTTGCAGGATTTAATGCGTGTATTTTGGCTTGTGAGTCCCTTCATTCCGTCGCCTTCCGGGGTACTGAGTCCGACACGCATGTTCTAGACGGACAGACTGGTGAGTGGCTGCCATGTGGTGTCGGCCGTGGGGTATTCGCTTACCGACCTTGATAGGTTCTGGTAAATCTTATAGGTATGTTCCAAATTGGACCATGTATGCGCCAAGCTTCCGTTGACCTAGCCATTGGATAGTATGATGGGATGTACGTGCTTTGCAGACTAGTACCGTCGCACCCTTTCACAAGCCTCTCTCATCTCAGATGGACCCGACAAGGGGATTATACCATTAACATGCTCGGAGTTGTTTGTACGCGTAGAACAGAAGAAGGCCCAGGATCCTAATGTCAATTTCTCGGTAGAGGTATCATACATCGAGGTATGTCTCATCCACGCTTTCGATATCCGTCACCACAACACGATAACCACAGATATACAACGAAAAAGTGCGCGATCTCTTGAACCCAAAGAATACCGGCAATTTGCGTGTTCGAGAACACCCAAGTTTGGGACCATACGTCGAGGATCTTTCCAAATTGGTCGTGAGCAGCTATGACGAGATGATGACACTCATGGACGAGGGGAACAAGGCGCGGACGGTCGCCGCTACCAACATGAACGAGACGTGAGTTATGAAGCTGCGCTCTCCACACCCACTTGGGGTACCGAACATTTAGTTGCACAGGTCGTCTCGATCCCATGCCGTATTTACCTTGCTGCTGACCATGAGGAAACATGACGTCGACACGAACCTTGATACTGAGAAGGTATCCCGAATCAGGTCCGCACTCGCCCTTGCAACATTGACACGACCCAAGCTGACAACCATTCACAAGCTTGGTCGACTTGGCAGGCTCAGAGAGAGCCAACTCGACCGGGGCGACTGGTCAGCGTCTCAAAGAGGGTGCAAACATCAACAAGTCGCTCACGACGCTCGGGAAGGTCATCTCTCAGCTCGCCCTTGCAAGCCAAGACGCTAGCAAGAAGGGAAAGAAGGGAAAGGGCGACGAGTTCATCCCTTATCGCGACTCTGTGAGGAGGAAATGTCTTTCGGTCTACCTGTTTCTCCAACGCTGACGGACGTGCTGTCGGACACTAGGTTTTAACATGGCTACTCAAGGACAGCTTGGGTGGAAACTCGAAGACTGCGATGATTGCCGCCATTTCACCTGCCGATTACGAGGAGACATTGAGTACGCTACGATATGCGGATCAGGCGAAGAAGATCAAGAACAAGGCCGTCGTGAACGAGGACCCGAACGCGAAGCTAGTGCGCGAGCTCAAGGAAGAACTGGAGTTGCTCAGGGGTGCGTACTATATAGTGCTGTGTGGTGAATCGTCAACTGACTTCACTGTTAGCTCGTGTGGCGACCTCGAGTGGAGAGGACACGTTCGACCCACATATACCCCCGGAGAAACAAAAGGTCACATACCAGACCAAGGACGGAAAGATCAAGACGGTTACAAAGGCAGAACTGCAGGAACAGATGGAAGCGAGCGAGAAGTTGATGCAAAGTCTGAACGAGACATGGGAGGAAAAGTTGGCGCGGACTCAAGAGGTGCAGAAAGAACGAGAAAAGGCTCTGGAGGAGCTGGGCATCACGGTGGAGAAGAATCTCGTCGGTGTGCATACCCCGAAGAAGGTGAGCATGTTGAGGTACCGAAGCCGGCATCATGTTGACAATTTTATAGATGCCCCACTTGGTGAACTTGGTGAGCATTGTTATACTGACGATATCTGAAATGCTAAACGTAGGCTTTCTCTGCTCAGAACGAAGGCGAGCGTTGGGATTACTCCATACTTGTTCTTATTGATGACCCAGCTGACAGACCCATTAATGAGCGAATGCCTGATATATCAGCTCAAACTTGGTCGTACCATGGTACGTTCGCTCCTGCGCTGCCGTCGTTGACGGATACTCAACTCTTGAGAACAGGTTGGCCGCATGGACAGCGAAAAGCCGGCAGCGATCCGACTCAGTGGAGATAATATATCAGAGGAGCACTGTGCATTTGAGAACATCGACGGCAAAGTCACGTTACACGCCATGCCAGATAGCGTGACGGTAAGTGCATGACCGGGAATTCATACAAGCGACTGACTCGGTTTGATAGTTTCTGAACGGAAAGCAGATCGCACCCGGCCAGGTGAGCATCGCGATAGTATTCGATGAGCATCGTTGTAACTGTTTCTGTAGCCATATAAGCTACGGTCTGGTTATCGAATCATTCTCGGTATGTCTCATGTGCTCGCAGTCTGCAATGTTTGTCGTTGACCAACACTCGAACAGGGGAGCATCATGTTTTCCGGTTCAACAACCCTGAAGAGGTTCGAAAACTGCGCGATCGAGCGACTGCACGGTCGAATCTGCACCTGAGCGTCTCTGCTACCGACCTCGAAGGTGTTGAGGCCAATGCCACACCTTCAACTCGTCCTCCGTCCAGGGCCTCGTCTGCAGGCGACGCTGACGTAGATTGGAATTTTGCCAAGCGGGAGGCTGCTTTAGCACGACTTGGCCTCGATCCTACACTGGACAACCTTCCAGACGAAGAAATTAATAAGCTTTTCGAACGAATTACCAAGGTCAAGACAATGCGCGACCACAACTCGAAACCACGGCCCGAGAGTAGTCTCAGCCAACCTGACGATGTGTGGAGTGAATCAGGCCGGCCGTTCTCTAGCGACGCGACGACGGACGATACGAGTGTTGACGCAGGACCAAGCCACGGGAGCCCAGACGTAGATGCCCCCCTCAAGGACGTTCAGCATCAGCTCGAGTCTCGACTCCAGGCTATCTCAGAGTCCAATGAGGCCGAAGATCTCAAGGTGGAAAAGGAACACATGGAGCATCAGCTGAAAATGGTTCAACAACAGCTCAGACGACTCATCAATGCACGTGCGCACGGAGAATCGGAGGACGATATTGTCGGGTTTGAGCCCGTCATCTATACGGCAAAGCAGCTGCGTTTGATACGCAAGGTCTTGGATAAATGGCGGGCGCACCGCTCGTTTTCCATGGCTGAGACTGTCTTATCTAATGCTATCCTTGTGAAAGAAGCAACTGTTATCAGGTGCGGAGTTTCTTTGGGGCCGACAAAGAAACAAAGCTAAAAGTTACCCAATTTGAATTTTGGGTTTAGCAAGGAACTTGGCAAGGACGTTTCATATAATTTCACTATCTCGTCTGGTGGGTCGTTGGCAGCACCGACTTCAGGCGTGGACAATATCGGAAGTCTCGATGGGTTCGGCGATGTTGCCGATCCTCGACTTGCTTCTGCGACCCAGCCATCTGTCGCCATCAAGGTTCTTGACAAGAAACATTGTGCAATTTACACGTGGTCTCTGGACCGTCTTCAGCAACAGCTGCAGCGGATGCGAAATCTGACGACTTACATCGATAGACCGTCGTATACCCAACATTTCAGCTCCGATCGACCCTTTTACGACTCCCCCCCACCCCAGTTTTCCTTTATCGGCAATGCTTTGATATCCCTGGCACCTCTCTCACGTCGTCTCTCCTCGTCCTCTGTAGTACCGATCTTCTGCCGTTACACGGCAGAGGCAATTGGTTCCTGCAGGGTCGATCTTAAGATTTCCAGCGTAGTTCAAATGTCCTCGAAGCATACATCCGGATCGGCTGCCTCGACCAGGCCTAGCTCTCCAGCTCCGTCTCTGTTGCCCTCAGGGAGCAAGATCAGCTTTTTCTTGACCATCGATTCTATCAAAGGACTTTCGTCTCACGACTTCACGGCCTTGCATCTTCAGGTGCGATTATCTTCGTTCGTGGGACCATCGCTCGCGAATGAAGAGATATTTACGTCCTCTGTGCTTGATATGGAGGCATCTTCATTATCAGAACTCAAGTTTCGGCGGACATTTTCCATCGTTGCCCCTACTAAGGTCATCAATTACTTGAGACAAGGGTACGTTCCAATAGAATTCTTCGCAGCTGTCAAGCAGACATACTTGGAACGTCTGGAACGATGGGACGAAATGCGGGAACTTCGGGTTCACCCGCGTCCACCTTCCTCCCAGAGCCAAACGGATAACAGGTCATCAGCAAATGCGCAGATGATGCGGCGGTCTGAAACTGATTTCGTTATCGAGCAACTCCACGACGTTGCAGCCCGCGTCCAGATCCGAGAACTTGCTGCGAATGGGGAGTACGTCCCTGTCCCAGTGGTTTCTCAGGGGAGCCTCGATCCGGGTGCATTCTTCCTTCATCAGGGGTTACAGCGGCGTGTTTTCCTGGAACTCTCTTCCGATTCAGGACCTCAACTCCCATGGACCGATGTTATCAAGGTTAGGCTGGGAAACGTACGCTTGCTTGACCCGAAGGGCCGGCTACATGATTCAACCTCGAAAGCCATGGCCACCCTTCCGCTACTTGCAGACCAGACGGTCGAGTTCAAGCCGGACGGGACCGGATCACTGACCTCGGAAGCCCTTTGGGATTCGAGCGTTCACGACTCTGTGCTATTGAATCGCGTCACGACAAATCCGTATCGCGTCATTCTACAACTTCAATGGGCCGTCGTGGTGGAGACGTGTAGCGAACCGGTTCAATTCTCGATGGATATCGCTGTGACGATGCAAACCCGGGATGCTCGTCCACCGAACCGATTCCTTACCTTCCTCAGCTCGGGAAAGATTCTCTCAAGAATGAATTCGATATTCAAAGTTCGGCTATCCCCGCCCCTGACACGTTCTCCACAAGACCTCTGGCGTCTTGACACGTCGGAGAAATACGTGCGTGGAGAGGAGGTGTTACAGAACTGGAAGCCGAGAGGCGTATCGGTTGTGGAAGATTACACTCGCTTGGTAAAGACAGAGCAGAGAGCTGCTGATGTGTTGGCTGTTCGTGTCGTGCTGGCATTCTCCCATGCAATGTCACGACCTTTGCCGAGCGGATCAGAGGTATGGAATTCGGACACCTTACTCCAAAAGACAATCACACTCTGGCAAAAACGATTTGGACATCCCAACGAGGTTTGCGGAATCTCATGCTGCGGAAGAGTCGCTGACTTATGATCCAATTTTACTTGCTGTAGATTGTCCTGAGTCAGGTTCCGCCAGAGACGGAGGGGCTCAGCCTTACTTCTAAGGCTAGCAGGGTCCGTGATGACAGTGTCAAACTAAATTCTACTGTGACACTGGTGCCACAAAGGTACGCGTTTGGCATGCCGTCTCAGGAGGTTAAAGCTAAAGTTGAAAAAAATCTTTTCTGCTATAGCGATGGCCCAACAAAGAGGGGTCATCTGCTTATTCTCACAGATGCCAGCCAAGATACCTGGGTCAAGCGTTGGTTCGTTCTTAGGAGGTGATGCCAATATTCTTTGCCTGTGCTACATCTTATCAATATGGATCGTAGACCTTACCTGCACATATACACGAGTTCCAATGAACTCCAAGAAGTTGGCGTCATTAGCCTCAATGGGATGAATATCGAATGCGACTCCAACAAAGAGGCTCTTCTAGGGGTGAGTCGAAGGTGCGCTATGTCGGACTTTTCATCTGATAGGTCTACTTGTAGAAACAATTCTGTTTCACGCTCTTTACCGCAGCAAATTCGCATGTGCTTGCCGCGCCATCCTTGAGAGAGTTACAGTCATGGACATCGAAACTAGACCCTACCGGTTCCGATCTTACTTAGATTGTTTCTGTCAGATGGATCGGTCTTTCTCGTTCTTCAAATCTCTCTATCTTATTGAGCTCATGCTTGTTTACACGTATATCATAGCTACCATAGGAATTTCGTTTTGTGCTATACCCCCTTCGCACGTATTAATATCGTACAGGCTTACTTACCCAATATGTCGAAGCATTCAAGTTTTCTGGCGTGCAAGCCTTCTTGGCTGTGTTTGGCGTTGGCGATGCGTCTCAGGGTGTGACTAGCGTTTCGAACATAAGTGAGCGCACAATACAATATGACATATGGTTGGGACCGCCGAAAAGCTTCCCACCGGACTCGACGGGAAAGATCCGCATGTACACGACCAGTGCTGACCCTCGAATTTCATCACGATAGATCGTGGAGTATGTACACTACCACGTGCGACCGAGACGATCAAGGACGTTGCATGTGACCTTCCCTAAATGAACTTTGAAGAAGACGAGGGCGATATTGATACGCTTCGGAGTCCGGACTCAGGCTGGAGCTCGACTTGGTGCTTTTACCAATACCATACGCGGTCGATGCCGGCGCGCGATACACCACTAGCACGAACTCCCTCGTGGCGCCTGTTCGATGAATCTTCGGAAAAACAGAGGGCGTTCTCGGCAATGCTCGGACCCCGACCTCCGACCTTTACCCCGAACGTGGAGCCCGTCGCCCAGCCGTTGGGCCCCGTAGGAATCCGCTAGTGTGCCAAGAGCCCGACCGGAATCTCGCTAACCCGCTATTTGATACGAAGTAACAAGGGACGTGCACGAACCGACAACGGAACAATTGCGGTGCAGCCTCAGGCCTCACCCCTTGACTATAGTAGTAGGTCCCACTGCCCCGTCACGAGGGCCCGGCGCGACGTCGCGTCATTCAATTAATTCAGTCTGCAGCACGCGACGAAGCGGAGGCGTTTCTTCTGCAGGCTCGTCCGGTGGCGGTGTGTTCCACATGGCCGAAACGGAGACGCTGACACGCGCCTTCATATACTACTCACGCTCGCCGACTCCGCAGCAACGCGAGACGAGGATGGCCTGGAGAGAGCTTACGAAATGTCTTCACAGCGGAACCGAGCTCTCACAATGTTTTGCGGCCCTTCTCGGCTTGTCACGTATACGGCCGATGGGGGGGGCTTTCGGGCCCATCGCTGAGTACATATGTATTTGAGTTCACGTTCGGCGCGCGTCGGCAACTCACAATATTTTTTTTTTCAGGACGTGGTAGACGTTTGGTATGGTTCACGGACGTGGCTGCCCGTGGATACGAGATCCCCATTCAACCATTCAATCGGTTGCCCAGCGGGTGCGCCTCGTGGCTTCAACGCGAAAACATCGGTCTCATCAGAGTATAGCCTTTGGACCACCCACCACGAACAGGATCGTCGCACATATGGCGGGTGAACGCACTTATTTTCGGATCTTGACGATTCGGGAAGATATCAGTGGATAGGCGATGGACGAATCGATAAGCGTTTTCCGATCAAGAGCTGTATAGAACGCGCATAGACGACTGGAAGAAAAACATGACGTCGGACCACACCGGACTCGGGGCATCGGACGCCCCCATGCCCTGAACCTGGCAGAAAAAAACATTCTCGGTTCAAACACATACCAAATGCGTTTTGCCACAGCTCACAGGTCTGCCCTCTTGGCGTTTCAGGGTTACTGTAGAATGTTCCCGCAGCTCGACATTGGCAATGCCACGCATATTCCTGCAGAGCCCTGTAATGCTACTACTTGCAGGCTCGGACCATATCATGATAAGACTACCCTTCCGACCCTATATCAAGTTAATCGTGATGCACTGAAACGAAAGCGAAACTCCCACCTATGGTCATTCAAAACAGTTGCTAATAATATCGCCTGTCGCCGCGTGCGTCATCGCAACTGTACCGCAGTCTAGGCAACATCGCGTGAATCCGAAGGGGACTTCCGAAACGTGCAAACACGTTTTTCATGCTGCCTGCGGCTCTGGGGATACTGTGACCCAATTGATATCATTGGGAGATGTCGAACCCCACGTTGATGGGACGAAGCCTGTGCAGATCCCTAGTACCCGCGACCCCCTACGCCACAAGCACTGCCCCCGATGCAGGGTCCAAGCGCGGCTATGAAAGAAGCAGAAACGACCAACTCTCTGATCACGCGCATTTAGCCAGGGAGGATCGCTAGATCATAGGGTCTTCTGTACATTGTTTGATCGAATGCGACCGACGAGTTCAGAAGACAAGACCTACCTCGATCAAATCTGATGGTCGAGCGGGCCGTCTGACTTGCCGAAAGGTTGCTTATTGACCGTGCTACGTCGTGACCTAGGGTGATCCCGCGCTCGAACGCCGAACCTGGGCGATGGTTGGAGTTGAAACGGTGGGATGACGGCGCCACTCCGTCCAACTGGCCAGGTAGTGCCTTGAATTGACTGGCCACGTCGAGTCGTGCGGTTGGCGCACGCCATGTTCTGTGCCAACTCGAGACTTCGCATATGCTAGATTCACCTCGCAACAGAACGTTCGAAGTCTACATAGGAGGCGAAGCCGTCGAGTGATAGGCCCAGCGTCTAGATTACTAGCCACGTCACACGATTGTGAGCGATGCGGTTGACGCACGCCATGTTCTGTGCCAACTGGAAGACTTCGCATATGCTAGATTCACCTCGCAACAGAACGTTCGAAGTCTACATAGGAGGCAAAGCCGTCGAGCGATAAGCCCATTACTGGCCACGACACAAGATTGTGATCGATACGGTTGACGCATGCCATGTTCTGTGTCACATGCGAGACTTCGCCTATGCTAGATTCACCTCGCAGCAGAACGTTTGAAGTCTACATAGGAGGCAAAGCCGTCGAGCGATAGGTCCAGCGCTTAGATTACTGTGATGTGGCGAACGTTCAGGGGGGCGTACACGCATGTTTCACGGAGAGAACACCTATCGTCGTTAGTTGATAGATCGATCGTTTTCCTAGGCAGTGACGTGACATGGAGCTTGTGTACATACGCCGATTCGTAAAGCGGAGCCGAGATTGAGAAACTTTAGATCATAGTAGGTATGTAGGTGGTAGTAGTTTGTACTAAGATCACTCTGAACACGTTGCCAACGTAGAATGAGTTCTGAAAGAATGGACTGACCCTCCCGTAGACATCGTTGAAGATACTGTTGAGGTGTCGGAATGATAAACATCGGTACCGAAGGACGAACGTTCGCCGAGTGCGGCGACGTTCATGATCGCGCCAATCGGCGATCCATGCAAAATACCTCTCTGGGGGGCTGTAAGGTGGTGTTGCCAAGGAGATGGGGTACTCGAGAGGTGACCGGGGCTTTCAATCCCAGTCGGGAGACGCAAAACATTTTTAATGATAGTGTTGGTCGAGCGAGTTGACCATACCAATCTCCTTACATATCAATCTTCATACGCGTCAGAGTGTCAAATCTATTGTCATCGGAGATTGTAAGATAAGATGAGTGATATGATACTGAGGATACAGTAGCTTTAGCTCCACATTATACCAGAAAGACACGAGGAACATAAAGATGGCAATGGTGTATGATACGTACATCTAGCAGCAGAGTATAGAACGAAGTCTAGTCTTCAGGGTGGACCAGAAACGCGAAATAAGAAACATGTATGGATACAGAGGCGAACGAAGTCAGTAGGATAACAGACTTGATTTAATCACAGGCAATTGGGCAGTCGCTCTGAATCGTGACCGCGATCAGATTCAGCCGAGGTGACAGTGACGTTACACTTACTGGTCGTGTGAACGTAAGCATGTGGCAGGTGATATAACCTTTGGCAAAGCCAGCTCCCGCATATGCGAAGAGATATTGCCATTTACGCTTGAATGTTTCGTATTCGTGGACATCTTTCAGAGCTGGATAGTCCTTGACGAGCAAGTCTTGTCGAACGTTTGCCTCAAGACGACGACCCCATTCACGGAGGGTTCGGGGGTAGTCTGTAAACAAAAACAGCTCAAGGGGTATTCATAGGACGAACTGGGATTATTCTTACGGGCAGCGTGGTTTTCAACTCCTTCGAGAGTGAATCTGCCTTCGGAGCCAGTGTTTGCGGCTTCAATCAAAGCAGTTGCGCTAGGTAGGCATGAATTGGGCCACATGTAACGGCGCATGAAATCTTCAGATCTGAGATATTGCGTCATCGGCACAGTAACAATCTCACATGGCACGACACTTACTGATAGCTGGAGTATCTTGATTCCGGGAATGTTGAAGCGCTGACAACGGCAGTCGCATTTCGTGACTTCAAGGCGAAATCTACAAGTTTGAAGTACGTGTGATAATGCTTTGAGCCCACATGCTAAAGTTGTATTCCTGTGAGTGAGCATACGATAGATCCAGTCACGAACGTCCTGACCTCCAACATTTCGATGCTCACAAAGGCATCAAATGCTTTCTCGAACTCTGCGGGGATCTCGCGATAGTCCATCAGATGAACCCGAATGCGGTTCTGGAGACCAGCGGCTTCGATCCGTTCCTCGGCAAGAGTTTTTTGTTCCTTGGATAATGTCAGAGTGTCGACTTCACAGCCGAACGTCCGTGCAGCCTGATTTGGCACTCAAATGTCAGCAATACCGTAGGAACAAAAGCAACTCGGTCACCTCAATGGCCAAACCACCCCAACCCGAGCCGAATTCCAAGATACGATGCCCAGGTTTCACCTTGGCTGTGGTGAGGACATGGCGGATTTTGCGAAGTTGTGCAGCCTCTAGATCGCCCGGGAATGGACCGTCAATCAAGTCCCCACGAACGCCACCTTCGGCATCGCTCCACAATGCGCACGAGTACATCATTTCCTCGCTTAAGAATGCCTAAGGTGCATGATATCAATAGCGTTACGATACGGTTCTCTTTGAAACGTGCCTTGAAGAGCTCATTAGATTGGTCATAACTTGCGATCGCGTTCAAGCGTGCGCGAGAACGCGTCTGTCCGAGGAATGCGTTCGAAAACCCGGAAATCGCGGACGATATGCGGCTGACAGTCGAAGACAACCCATCCATTCCGGACTCGTTCTCAAGCCAGAGCTATTGTTCATCAGTCCTGGGAACTTTGAATGATCATACAAGCAACCTACATCCATGACAGCTTTGAGGCTGTTGACGTCCACATCCCCGACCATATAGGCTTCGCTAACTGAAACAGTGTCAACTTGAATTCAACACAGCATTCTAGCAGTGAGGCTTACAGCCCAAGTCTTGTGAACTAAGGCGCACATTAGCCTGAGAGTAGTAGGCTCGGGAAGAGGAAACACGTACAAGAGGACGCGGGACCAGAAGTCCGTGTTAGTGACCTTGAGGTATACCTCGTTACAACCCTTGACGCGCGTTCCGAAATGGTAAACGCCATGCGAGTCTGCAATGGTCAAGTAACCTCGTGTGATGGCTTTGTCGAGGACCGCGAGGACAGAACTCCGGGCTGGCGACCGGGGTCAGACACGCGGATGGGTGGATGATCTGGCGTCGTACCATAGCTGGACAAGAGATCCTTTGGCTTGGGAAAGACGATGGATATGGAGGGGGAGGAGCGATAGAAATTGGCCGCCGAGGAAAGGGGCAAGGCGGAGGAAGTTGCAGCGTTCAACATCGCGAGGGAAGCCGGAGGAGAAGAGGACCGGTAGGAGAAAGGGATTGGATTGGATTGGATGGGGAGGGATGAGGCGGGGCATGGCGCCCCTTTATACGTGGATAAAGAGACAACCCACGCGCCGTCACATTACAATTTTGAAAAATATTCTGTAATGGCGTTCGGCAAAAATAGAGGGAGAAGAGATTGCCTACTTGTGGCCGTCCAGGGATTCACGGGAAAATGACAGATGGGATCTCAGATCTGCAGACGGTGACGGAGTCAGAAATGGCAGAGTTTGAGAAACATAGATCCGTTGACAGGCGGGAGCTGTGGTCGGGTGAACTAGGCTGCTCAAGGCATATTGGTTCCACAACATTTGTCCAGTCGTGACCGTTGTGTCAGGGTTCCAGACGAGCGGGAAGTTGCGTAGGCTAAAAATTGTCAGCCAGTGCGCTCACGTCCGTCGCGAGGGGATGGTCCAAGGGCAATCCAGAGTTATCTCGACACCCAAAACAACGCTCTCCCACGTGGTTCTCACCCACACCCAAGGGTCACCCCGGCGATGCAATCGGGTCTCATCAAGCTCAGGGTCAGGTTTCACCGAACGAACCGGATTTCGCAACCCGGGGTCTCACCATATCCGCCTCTCTTCCCACTGCTTCATCTCAGCCCGGATTTCACTTTGGCGGTGTCATCCAGCCTGCTCGGTTCGAGGGCAACATGTGAGTCGCAGACCTAATGTCGCCGTGACTCACCCTTTGTAGACCTAACTTTGTACCGTGCACCTTGCCAAATACGACGTTTTTGATTGTTCTCGAGAAATAGTCCGCGAGACACATGACCCGCTCAGCCTCCAAGACAAAAGTTTGAATGCTAGACGGAGCCTGTCAACATTCAACCATGATCCGAGCAATTTCTGGCCCTGGTTTCAGTCTGTTTCGTTGGCGCGGCACACGAGCTATGTACTTCATCTACCCTTGCAGCGAACAAACAACGAATAACACCGGTGCTCAGAAGGCTAGATTGCATGGGATATCCATTCCTGCCGTCCTTGTCTATCTCTGGCCCCACGGGCGTCCAATGTTCACCCATTGATCGGTCTCACAGTACGCCAATCCCCTTCACAATTAACGATGCTTCTTGCGCTTCCACGGCTCACCATTGGCTGCTAGGAGTTAAGTCGCGTGCTTCGCATGGGATAAATCATTGTTGGACCCCGTGCCAACCCTTTGGATACCCTTAGGCAAAAGATTCTCCCATGCAAATCCGGTTCCTGTGCAAAGGACATGGGGAGCGCAATACGACTGGGTAGTCGTTGGGAAGGTCTTTCCTTCCATCGCCGCATGTCGGCCATGCATCCTGGAAGCATTAATCACCGCTTGCGCCACCATGCCACGGACACATCTATGTACCAAGCTTCTCCGTTTGCATACTTCCTTGCGATATCATCGCTCAAGAGCTCAACCGACACATGCATTAGTTCTCGTTTCGCTCCTGTCAAGCCGTCCAGCTTCGTGCCCGGCAGTATTGACTACCCTATCATAGGATGTCGGCAAAGCTTTCGTGCCAACATGCGTTGTAATGTCTCACGTGGTGACCACTGTTGCGAACATAGCCTTGCTCACCTTGTAGGAAACTTAGCCCAAGAATTCATCTCGAATAAGCGGTGAGAAAGCCTACAGTGTAATGTTAAAGCCTAACACTCACATATGACACCTCATTGAGGGGTCCGTGTCAGCACGATTTCATCTAAAATCGTACCACCTAGGGCCGCGAATGCGCAGGTAAGTTCTGACAACCTACCATACGGGGAGATCCGAATCGCCTTTCTTCACACTCCACTTAACATATTTTCGAGCAACGTCGACTATAGCATGCCCATGTACTCATTCAGTAGGTAGACTCTAGCTATCCTTCGTGATCCAAGACTGTCCGAGATATCGCATTTTACGTCACGGAGGGCTGTTGAATCGGCGAGGTTCAAAGTCTAGACCGTGGTATCATGTCCAGCAGGCACAACGAGCTGTATGTGATTCCTGCATGAGAATACGCAACTCATGCAAGTGTGATAGCAGTTTGTCAGGTCGTTAATCGACTTCTACTCACCCCCGATGGTAGCGATCTTCAACTGATCTTCAAAAACGTTCGACATCGAGCGCAATACCGTACTTGAGTACTTGCCACGTGTTGGCACAACAATGAATCGTGAATAATTCCGTTTGCGACGTTGATGCTGTATGCGCGGATGCTTGAAGGATACATCAAGGTGTACTCGTAATATTTGTATGCTTCAGTCAACGACTATCGAGGTGGTGACACGCCAGGAGTTCTTGTCCTATACCAACTCGTGACCTCGTAGTCCCAGTCGAAGTCGGTATTGAACAGAACAGGGTTACAATGT
>JBBPKJ010000920.1:0-15072 GCA_038089195.1 Brasilioporus rufonigricans | reverse complement strand
AGACATGAGGAAGGGGAGACGTTGAGGCATCCTTCATTTCTAAAAATCCTTGTCTGTAAGGGTAACCAATCAGACTTCTTCAGTTGTCTCCTCTTCTTCCTCATCAAAGCAGGCATGGAGAACTTGCAAGATCTGTTGGGGGTCCTTTCCTTTGGCCTTTAGGCTGCGCATGTACTGCACAAGTTCAGAAGGTTGGGGGGTTTCAACCACTTGAATTCTGGAGGTGGATGAGGAGGGGGGGTAGCATCTTCCTCAAGGTTGATTCTGGTAGTTAGGATGGTTACAGGTGGAGCAACCTGTCTTCTTACAAATGAAACAGAGGCGATTGCATAAGCAGTGTGCTTTTTCTACAGGGGACAAATTGAGGACATCGATGTCCATGGCATTAGGATCTCTGGTATGGGTAGGAGTGGAGGAAAAGGAGAAGGAGCAGTCTTCCCCTTTCAGGATGTTGTTATCCATTTCGAGATGTTTGGTGAATTTCTTCGTGTCTTTGATCCACTTGTCATAGGTATCTGGGAGGGTTGTCTGGGAAAAGATAAGATGGTGAAGAGGGGAGTATAGTCCTTTGGCGAATTTCTGACAAATAGTTTCTTTGTCCTCAAGGTGGGCAGAAAGAACAGCAGTGGAGAAACCCTGGACATAGTCCTGGAGTTTATAGTCATCGATGATTTGAGAGTTTCTCTTGTTCTGGATTACTTTCTGTTGGAGGGTGTCGAGGGTTTGTTTGGCCGTTCCTTCTACATCATAGGGGATGAAGATGGAAGAGAAATCATTGATTACTTTGTCAAAGGTCTTGTCTTCCTTCTTGGTAGCGGGGTCTTGCATCATATGGTACCATTTCTCAGCGAAGTGGACATCAGCTCCTCCTCCCATTTTATTGAGGAGGGTATAGATTTTCAGGGGGTCCGACAAGAAGATGGTGTTGTTGGCCTCGAAGTGGCCCTTCATGGCGCTGATCCACCATGCTGCTTTCTTAGGGTCCCCAGAGAAATCGGCTGGGAGGGTGGACTTTAACTCGATGGGCTTTGGGGTGGTGGTCATGGCAACTGGGGAGGTTGGGCGGCTTTGGGGAGTGACTGCAATTGGGGAAAAGATTCCTGGGTTATAGACAACAGTGGAGGACAATGATTGAATGTCAGGGAGATCTTCAATTTCAATATCAGAATCTTCCTCAGCAGGAAAAGGTTTGACAGATGGGGCAGGTGATGGATCCAGCAATCCTTCGTCTGGGATTAGGTTGGTTGGCTATGGTGACTTACTTCTTGAGGGAAGAGTCAAAGGGACAAGCTAGTTCTTTTGTAATGTTGAGAACACTTCTATGCTCGAGACTACAGTTACCTGGACTTTGGGAGGTACTCACGAAGAGACACAATGTCCAAAGAGCAGAACTTTTCAAGAGAATGCAACACAAGGAGCACAGTAGTGCGTTGGATAAACGTAGAACTAGCTAAAGTACATGGAGGAGATCTCTAGACTCTTATATAGTATAACTACATAGTGGAGATTCAAGAGGAACAAATAAAGACCAACCACTGCATGGACCAAGCAACTAAAAGAAGTCATTCAAGCCGGAATATTGGACTTGAACCAACAAAGGTAAGGCTTGGTGACTATGGAGAGATCAGAACACACAACGTGTGAGAGAACATTGTAGAAGGGTTAGTCCAAGTGTACAGCGATCAGAAGAGAGGGGTCAAGAGGACATTGTCTGCATAGAATATGACTAGGAAGAAGTCATATGAAGTATAGGCAAAGGGCATGGTTATGACAAAAGGAAATGATCAACGTGTCGCAATGAACGAGGAAAATTGTAACATTGGACAAGGATGGGAGATTGTCTAAGTTGATATTTGAGCTACAGGAATGGATACAGAAGATGTCCTTAAATATGAATGGAGTAAGGTATAGAGTAATAGAAGGGGAACAAGGACATGAAGTAATGTACAAGTGGAAGGGTTAGAAGTGTCAGATATACAACCAAGGAATGCATAAGGGTCAGAATACAAGGATATACTAAAACAGAGAAGGATCTGGGTACTTTCAAGTGTCCCAGCATTGGTCTGATTGGAGAGCATCTTCACAGATATGCTGGATGTCTATGTAGTCATCTACCTCAACGATATCCTTATTTACTCCCTGGACATGGGTTTGCACCAGAAGCATGTCTGGGAGGTGCTCTGCCATCTCTGCACTAATGGTCTCTACCTGAAGCCAGAGAAGTGTGAATGGCACTCAGACTTTGTCAAGTACCTTGGATATATGCTGTCTCCCTCTGGCCTCTCTATGATGGAGGATAAGGTGAAGGCCATTGTTGATTGGCTGAAATCCTGGAAAGTCAAGGACATTCAGTCCTTCCTTGGCTTTACTAATTTCTATTGACATTTCATTTATAATTATACCAATATTGTTGTCCCACTAACCCATCTAACTGGCAAGGGTGTCCCTTGGAACTTCTCTGAGGACTGCTTAAAGGTGTTCTGGTCTCTAAAGAAGGCATTTACCATTGCTCTGGTGCTCATGCACTGGGAGCCAGATGTCCTGATTACTGTTGAGACTGATGCTTCAGACTATGCCATTTCTGGTATATAACTCTCCCTGACAGTGAACTCTATCCCATCACTTTCTTCTCCTATTTGCTCCACAACACAGAGTTGAACTATAATACCCATGACAAGGAGCTGCTTGCTATTTTTGAGTTCTTTGTCCAACAGTGTCATTATTTGAAGGGCTCCAGCACTCTGGATTACTGTATATACTAACCATAAAAACCTTGAATACTTTACAGAAATGAAGGTCCCTGACCTGGTGCCAAGCCCACTGGTCAGAGTCCCTTTGCCAATTCCACCTGGCAGTCCAATACCACCCAGGTAAGCTTGGAGTGAAACCTGATGCTCTCACCCACTGGAGCATTTTGAAACTCAGACATACTATTTATATATGTATCTTTGTTTATAACACCAACAAAGCCAAATATAGCTTGATTTGATAAAGATTTCAATCTTCAAATACAAGACCCTACCACTAAGAAAGAAGACAAGACCTTTGACAAGGTAGTAGAGGACTTTGAGTCCATCTTCATCCCCTATGATGTCCAGGGGACAGCCAGACAAACTCTTGATACTCTTCAACAGAACATTGTCCAAAATGAACAAGATCCACAGATTATAGATGCCTACAAACTCCAGGACTACATCCAGAACTTCTCCACAGCTGTTCTTCATGCCCACCTTGAAGACAAGGCCAATATGACTGAAAACTCCTTGCAACCATCCTTGCCCTCAATGAATGGTGCCATTATCTTCAAGGCACAGGTCACCCCATCATAGTTATTACCAACCATAAGAATTTATCCTACATATACATATGCAAGCCCCCCAGAAATTATCTCACAGACAAGCACAATGGAGTATATTCCTCTAAGACTTCAACATTGTCTGGGATGTTACTCCAGGTTCCAAGATGGCCCTTGCTAATGCCCTATCTCAAAAAGACAAAATAGACACCTCCCTTGACAATGCAGAATCTGCCATCCTTTCTGACCACATGGTCATCCATGCCCTCAACACCTCCCTCCAATCCAAGCTTGCCTGCTCCTCCTCCTTTGATTCCCTTGTCAAATGGGCTCTTGAAGCAGCTGCCAACAACTCCCTCCTATTCCATAACTCCCTTTCAACTGACTGGCTCTATGATGGCCAGAACTTGTATTTCAAAAATCACCTATATGTTCCCAAATCTGCATGCCATGACCTTGTCTCCTCCTTGCATTCCCTGCCTGCTGGTGGTCATGATGGCATCTTCTGAACCCAACAACACAGGATTACTGGTGGCCTGGCATGACTCTGGACTACCTTAATCCACTCTGGGCTATCTTTACTTGTTAAGTCTTGTCTTTGTTGCTCTGGACTAACTCTAGACTTCCATTACTTACTTCTTTGAATATGTTTCACCTTGACATCTCAGTTCCCTTGCCTTCTGACACCTCCATTCTTATGTCACTCCAACATCTCCACTCCTCTGTCATCCTGACATCTCTCCATTGTTATTTTACCTTGACACTCTGTCACTCCTGTTTCACCTCCATACCTTTGCACATTGTATGTCTACCTGATCTTGTTTCCATCTTAGTAATCTGCCTTTGATCTTGGTATATATCTCCATACTTCTGTCCTATATTCCTCAGTCTGAATATCAATAGAACTTGACATTCTCCTTCCTTGTCTAATCTCTGTTCCACTCCACCCAACTGAACTTGATTTCTCCTTGTCTTGTTCATCATCTCTCCAACTTGAGATCTTAGTAACTCTCATTTGACCTCTGACTCTCCAAAATCAGGACACCAGACCTATGCAAGGCACACAACATAAGGTGAAGCCAAGTCCTGGACCAATCAATACAACAATTCTGGCATTCTGGAGTTACTGTAAACTCAAAGCACATTACCCAGGTTTAACAAGTAGGAAGGATGCCTTGACATCTCCCCTTCCTCATGTTCTAGCCCCTATACTTGTAGCTAAACCATCCAAAAGAACAATACAAGTGTGTTTGTCTATCTCTGTTAAGACCATATCCTCTGGTCCAAGTCTGACCAGAGCTCAGAGGTCAATAAGTGGAGTTAAGGGGTTGGGTGACAGAGGTGGACACAATGTCCAGAGCAGAGGTGTTGGAGTGGAGGGGGACACAGTGAGGATGTCAGTGTAGGACTTATGTGTTGTGCCCATAAGCAGGTCCATGCCCTTGTATTTTGGAGTGGAGTTCCAGCAGGGGATGTCAGGAGTCAGGCAAGGATGAGAGAACTGTCTTAGTTGATATTAGTGCTATTGTATAGCATACAGGAGGAGTCCTTAAGTACAAATGGAGTAAGGTACAGAGATCAGAAATGGAACAAGGACATAAAGTAAGTATAGGAACAAGATAGGCAGTATGGCAAAGGGGTAGGGAGCTGTCAAGTAAGTTACTGAAGAATGATCAAGGGTCAAGGACAAGGATGTACATATATGGACAAGGGTCTGAGCACTGCCAGGATAGGTCTGAGTGGAGGACTAGCTCCAGAATGGAACTCTGAGGGATGAGGGAGATAATAGACAAGGGGTGCAGAGGTGGGTGGAGATGGCCAGAGGAGGCATAATGGAGGTTGGAATGGTGGATGTGACAGTGCCTCCCCCTCAAGGCCATGGTAAGCATGGATGTCCAATCAGAGCCAGTCCAAGGGGGCAGTCAAGCCCCTGTGGAAAGGATGACCAGAAAAGAATGACAATGATGGGGATTGCTTACAAGGTGGAGTCCAAAAATTTCACTGGAGTATAAAGAGTGGGACTTGGCATCCAAGCAGCTTGAACTTGTACCATCACTATCCCCAGTATGTCTGATGAAGAGACGAGGCCCCCCATGCCCCCTCCTAGTGAAGATGAAGAGGTTTGGGTGCTCTGAGCAGTGCTTGCTCAAGTGGAAGAGCACAGCAAGCAGGAGCAAGCCATGCAACTGTGATGTGAAGCAGATATGTGTGAGTGATGTGAGAGGGAGGAGCAGGAGCACAGGGAGTGCAAGGAGGGAGTGAGACAGAGGCATGAGGAGGAGGAGAGGCAAAGGAGAGAAGAGGAGCAGCAGAGGTGGGAGGTGGAGGCCGCAGAGAGGTGGAAAACAGGGTTGGCATGCCAGTGGGAGGGACAGCAGAGGGCGAAGGAGAAAGAGAAGGTGAGTCTGAAAAGGTATGTATGTGCAGTACTAACAGATGTTTATAGAATTTCATAGAGTTGACCAACTTCAAGGAGGAGCATGGTTGAAAACAGATTGCAGAGAAATGGAAGGAGCATGCAAGCAGCCTGTGTGAGCAGTGCAAAGAAAGGGGCATCATGTGCATGCCCTGTGTTGCTGGGTCCAAGGAAGGTCAATGTAGCCTGCCTCCACTGATACTCAATATTGGGCAATGTTAGACCTGGGATAGTGCACTATCCCAAGAAGCAGCTTTATTCTTATTTAGATGGCAGATAACCATATGTACAGCAGTGGACCTGGTTGCCTTCTGGAGTGTGTAGCATATACCAATAGATCTTCTTTAACTTTGGGATCTGAGTATAAAGTGCTGTGGAGAAAAGGATGTACAGGTAACAAAGATGGTGGGCTTATGAAAATGATATGAAGATTGATGGAGAGAGAGTTCTTGTTGCTATCGTCAATGATGGTAATGATACTGGCAGATATGAGGATGAGGACTGAGATGGTGATATTGAGAAGCAAAGAAAAGAAGATAAATAGGATTGACAAGGATGATGAAGGATAAAGTCAGACCCAGATGAAAACACCTGAGCCTGTGGAAATAGACCAAACAGTCCCAAGAGAAGTCAGTGAAAGCATAGAAGGAGGCAGTGAAGCAGAGGAGGACACTGACTCAAGATCAATGTCAGAAGAAGAAGTATGAACAGGAAACTTCCAGTGGGTAAACAACCTGGAACAAAGCACAGTAGCAAGGTCAAAGAAAACTATGCAACTACTAAGTATAGCATACAGGCAAATATAAACAGAAGAAAAAGAGACAAGAATTCCAGCCAAATGCCAGGGTTCAGTGGAGAGGAAAAGTCTTGATAATATATCAGAAACTCAAAATCAACCTGGCTCCAAGAAACATGATAGTTGGAATAAAAGAATGAAAATTACCAATCAGTTGTATGTACATGGTTTATATATCTACAGACTACATGCATGGACCATCTAAGGATAGCCATGGAATGATATAGAATATTCTATAATAACATCACAGATACTAGGAACAAAGTTCTTAAGTTCTTACAGCTTGTGCTTTCATAAAACATTTCAAACACATGATCAACAAAACAGAGATTGCTCTAGAAAAGCAATTTCAAAAAAGTCAATGGCAGATTTTCATAGTCACTGCCATGTCATGCAAGAAGGTCAGAGATTGGAGATTGGGAACCTTGCCTTGCTTTTCTAGGATCTCCCATTCCATTACCCTTGGTAAATATCAATAACAGTAGTTCCTTCAGCATGACAATTGGTATGATAACTATAAAGATGGTCCTACTTTGGAGATGCTTCAGCAGCCTAAGGTGTACTCCATTCTCACATATCCTTTGGAGTATATGGTAAGATCATGGCTATTAAATTCTCCATAATCCTTTTCAAATGTTTTATCTTGGTCCACCTATCAAAATCATGAGTCATGTAATGATCATCAGAAAGAGAACTTACAAGAAATGACTGCCACAGAAATGATAGCATATGCAAGAGAATCTTCTAGAATGAGCATGCAATGCAAGCATGGTTATAATATTTTCATGCGTGGCTGGTTGCCTGTAGACAACAAGTACATATATCATCACTGATATAAGCAGCAAGGGGCTTTTGGATATAATAGGACCCTTTCCCTGTCCAACCAACCATTTCTTGACATTCAACAGCAGATGAAGGTGCTCATAGATATGGAAGCACATTACTTCATTTATGGTTCCTTTTTCTTCATCATCAAAGGCAAGGGCATCAAGTTGCTCACTAAAAATGGTCAAGCAGAAGAGTACAGTTCTTTAGAAGCAGCTCTCAAAAGCAATTTATCCTGTTTGAATTTGATTTACATGCTGGATCATAACAATGAAGAACTGGTCATTAACATTGGTCTCCTCCACTCCAAAATCCAAGACCTCCCTGGTTGGCCTATGGAGATTGAATGCATTGGAGGAGTCAGAGATTTCAACAGAGGATCCATACTTCACTCCAATGTGCTTTATAACTATGGAACACTGCAAGCAGAGATCATGTTATCTAACTGCATTGTAGATATGACAATTTTAGCAGTGAGGTTTGACAAACCTTATAGCAAGAAATACTGCACAAGTTCTTGAAGAAGATCAACAATGTCAAGAAGGTTAGGGCCATGCTGGAATTGCAACTAGTGCAGCTGATCCCTCCACTTCTATTTGAGTGAACATTGTTTAGCTGTTTCTGAATGGGCTGACACATGGATTAGCAAAATAGACAATAGTTTTTGTCTTGGATGGAATTCAGACATGTGGATATGCAATGGTTCTCACATATGTGCACCATGACACTGAGGGTACAGTGACATACATCATGCTCTTCTCAGGTGTCAAGAACTGGATCCTTGGATTCATCAATAGAGGTGAGATAAAACAGACTCAGCTTCTAGATCTGCTAAATGAGGTAGCAGACAATGATAATACACTACAGGGATTTTCAAAGGAGATGGAATTTGAAACTGTGTATTTAAATGCAAGGGACTTTATGTAAATGTTTTTGGCCTTGATTGCAAGGAAGTTGGTGCTGATCAAATGCAAAATCATGCCACCAGGTCAGCATTCTCTATAATAAATCATATATGTTTGTAATGACTATTATTTTGATTTTGTTGTTAATTCTATCAAAGATTACATAAGAATTCCACCTTAAAAAAAAGTAAAATAAATTGAAACTTCCTACTAGCCATCCAAATGATGTTCTTTCAATGTATTTAACAATATAAAAGTTTTATTCAACCATTAGAAATACTATGAAATTCTTTTAATTAATGCTTGAAATCTTCTTCTTGTTATTCACATGATTTAATTGAAAATAAATCAATGTTTCCTATCAGCCATCTCAATAATATTTATCTAATGTATTTAACTATATATGAGTATAATACAATCATCAGGACCATTGCTATATTTTTTAGATCAATGCTTGCAATCTTTATCTGGTTATTCAAATGATCTTATCCAAAATAAATCAATGCTATACACCAATCATCTTAATAATATTCTCTAAATATTTCTAACAGTATAAAAGTATGATATAATTATCAGAAGTGCTTTAAAAACATACCACCAAGTTCAGGCTGGAATTTTGACCATAGTTTGGTAAATGAGGTCATCTGGGAAATTAACAAGCATCCTATTGGCCTGTTCTAAAGGAACTCTGATCTCCAGGTGAGCACAACCCTCTTGTGTTCATGCATTGGACTGATGGTCTGGATCTTCAGCTGCAAAGGTATACAAGATCTTGCTTTGGTGATCAAGATCATTAACAAGCTTTGTCATATTCTGCTTGGTAAGGAGCTTGACTGCTCTATGAGGACAAAAGATACTTTAGTGAAGTTGATATGAGACAGACTTCTCAGTTGTGTAGGCTTGAATATAGGCAATATCATAATAGTGTTCACCTAGTGTCCAGTGAAATCCAGCAACCTTCATCTGCATCTGGTAGTAAACATAGAATGTTGTGCTTTGTTGAGTTACATTCTTGATTTCCTGCTGATCTGGCCACAGGTACAACAGCAATATAGTGTGATCACTGGAATGCCAAGTAATAACATGGCCTGGAACCCCAAATTCCATGCCAATGTCAATCAACCATTGCTCTTGATGGAGTGCAGGCATATCAAGCACTTATGTAAGATCTTCAAGTGCTTTGACACATTCATAGGGGACTTTAGCATCATTAAAATTGACTTGCTCCTCTTCACCCACATTGTGAACAATGGCACCTTTCCAGCCACACAGGTTCATACCTAAAGTATGCATCCTTGAAGTAAGGGCAAGCATCTGTGACACAATCAAGGAAGAGGTGGGAAAACTCTTTCAGAGAGTGGGGAGAAATATCTAAACCACCAAAATGGAAGCATCCAGTATTGTCCCAACTTGTCTGCATAACAATCTCAGATGATTGCAGCCAATGAGTTGCCTGGTTCAGCATAAGATCCATGATGGTAGGACAAAAGACATTGATTTTATATGAGTTCAAGGTCTCCAGTTGTGATGTGCCTGAAGTCAAATCAAGCATACATGTGGGGGAAGAAAAGCTGTATGACAGAGCAATTAGCCACCTTTCCAAATGGCATGTTGGGTATTTTGTGCATCAGAATGTACACCACACAATTCTGAAAGCATGCTCAGTATTAGGACATGAGTAGTGTATACATCCTACACCCAGTACTCTTTTTCCTTTTCCTTGCTCTCCTCCTTGAACACCTGGACACCCAATGACCCAGACTTCACACTGATGTCTCCATGCCTGGCCTGCACAGATGACTGACCATCCACTTCATAGACATTCCCAGAACATTAGAGACATTACCTTTGATCCCTCAAAGTACACTTTACCTTTGAACCCTTACTTGGCTAACTCCTTTACTTCAGACTTCACTGGTTAGACCAATCCTTTCATAGATTACAGATTCCTTGCTTGACATTGGCCAATCCAATAACTTACTCAGATCCCACTCCTATGATCTTCTATTTCCTCATTCATCCTCTGACTTTCACCTTATCTATGACTTGTCACATAGATACCTTGCTTCTTAACTTCTCTTCTCTGATCCTTACTTTCTCCCTGATCCTTGACTTATCTATGACTCACCACCTAGATACCTTGCTTCTTGGCTTCTCTTCTTTTGATCCTTACTTCCCCCTGAACCTTGACTTATCTATGACTCATCCTCATTCATCATAGATCTCCTTCTCTTGACTCATCACTTCTCTCTTTGATCCCATGATCTCCTTGACTCGTTCTCTTTCCCATTGACTCATCATCTCTTTGTCATTTATTCTCACTGACTCATAGACTCTTTGTCACTATCTATTATCTCTGACTCATTCCTCTATTCATAGAATCCCCTGATTCCCATTGACTCATTCCTCTTAGTCATTCATCTTTTATGTCTACCCTTGACTTGGTCTGAGCACCATTCCAATAGCTATATAAACCATAGCTAGATACCCTGTATCCTTAACCTAGATCTCTCTTTGCTTTGTATAGTCCTTTCTAGAAACCCCTTGAATCTATTGAAGTCTCCATTCCACTTTCAAAATGGATGACTCTCAGTCAAGTCTTGGTTCAGTCCTTGACTCCCTCCTTTCTTGTCCTTCACCAAGAACCTTACATTGATCCACAGAGGTTTCCCTTACCTCGAGATACCATTGACCCTCTGGAAGGCTATTTAGAGGGACTACTCCTGATCATGTGATGATCAGGTGTAACAAGTAGTTATTGTGTGGCAAACCTGGTTGTCTATAGCAAGGGCAGTAATGTGGTTGTTCTTTGTTAACATGTCCCAGAAGGATGGCATAGGCCAGATGGTGACAGCAACTGAGTATAGTAGGGACTTGGTTGTCCCAATGAGTGAGTTGAAGTTGTGAGTGATGTTGGGATTCTTGACATCTGGTAGGCCTTGACACACATTGATGGTGATGTTCTACTAATCCTCTAGATTGAGCCCTTGATGTCCAGCAAGGACAAACTTAAGGAACTTCATTTCATGGTCAAGATCACCTTCCTTGATAGCAAGATAGAGCTGCAGTCCACATCTAAGGAACTGCTCCAGAGTGAGTTGTTTAGACTGGGCATCATGGTTGTCAGGATAAGGATGCATGGCTACCACTGTTGGTTGTTGGGTTGAGAAGCAAATGCTAGCGAGGGGAAGATGGGAGGAAGAGAAGAAAGCAATCCTATCAGCCCTCCAAGTATATATCACAGCTGAATGAATTGGCCCTAGCTGAACAATTATTATGGGAAGCATTCAATGGTTGGTTGAATTGGAGACATACAGAGTTACATACATAATATACTATAAGCTGTATTGAAAATTTAGTATGATTATGTCAGTACAGGGCTGAATAACTTAGCAATAATGATTTCACTTTGCAAGAACTGTGCCATCATATATATATGAGGTGGGTGGCAATGCCACTCATGTGTGTGCCACCTTTGAAGGCCACTGTATACATAACTATGCCATCATATGTTGGGTGGGTGGTGATGCCCCCTGTGTGCATGCTGCCTTTAAAGGTCACTTACATAACTATGCCATTATACTTGGGATGAGCAGTGATGCTGCCCACACATGAAATGGCCTAAAACCTCACATGACCATGGATAATGGTATGTGATCAACAATACACATCAGCAATGCTGCACTGCATATCATCAAGTGAACACAAGCTCAGTTACACAAGTTCAGTTGTGCTGGTTGTCACTCCACCTGTATCATAGATAGTATCTGCTGCCATACTTTGTTTCTAACCAGTAGTGAATTGGTTGTTATTCTGTAGTCCACACCTGTGTATGATTGTATATATTGCACCTCAGCATTGGAGGTTTCAAGGCCATCAATTTCAAGACTTTGTTTGTGGTAGAGGACTATCTGGCCAATGTACTCTACTTTCTGGTGGGACAATTGCCAGTGAGGGACATTGTATCTCTGTGAAGGGCATTCCAAATGTGGCCCTGCAATTGGCAGATATTACAGGGATATTATTTTTGTATCTATATCTTAGGCTAGCCTTGACTTGAGCCAAGATGATAGAATTTAGCTACATGGCTATGCCATTATGACTTATAGGTTCTTGGTATCATTTCTGGGTGAAGGCTATCTCTTCATGGAGGAATTTGTGGAGGGAATGAAGGTCTATGGAGTATTCTCTGGCTCAGGCAGATGTGAGATCACATTTGGGGCAAACAGTGAGATTGGGGTGATAACCCTTTGTGTTCCAATCTCCTCATTTGTTTGCTACGTCTTCCCTTTTGTTGGTTCAAGTCCAATGTTCTTGCTTAGCTAAAGTCTCTATTTGTCAGACTGGTCAATGTGGTGGCAGGTCCCTGTTTGTCCATATTTACATGAGACTTCTTCTCTGCTTCAATTGTACCATAAGAACTCACTAGATATCACTTTGTACTCTCTAGCTCATTCTTCACTATTATACCACACTACTTTGCTCCACATCAAGTGCTCTCTAAATCTATTTTCTTGTGGGACATTGTGTCTCTTTGTGAGTACCTCCCTACATCAAGGAAAGTGTTGCTGGAGTACAGCAAGTGCCTATCTGCATTATACATATTATTGCCACCTAGTGTGATGTTTGATGTACTACCATATCAAGGCTATCCTTCCATGAGTGCCCAGATCTTCAAAAGTCCACTGGTGGTTATCCATTCAAGATTTCTCCTATTAATATTCATCATTCTGTTCATTTTATCTCCTCTTGTAGAGCAAAGAATGCTGTTCAAGTGACCAAAATACACTCTAGTCTTACCAATCCACCTACCCATCCAAACATTATTTACTAGCACTTGAAAAAGAGTGGCATAAAAGCTGTTTCCAATCTACAACATTCTCTTCTTTTATTGAAATATTGTAAAATCTAGAAAAACTTTGCATATGCTCACAAGAACTGGATCAAAGAGGGTGAGAAAAAGGTGATATGATCTGATGAGACCATAATTAATCACATTGTGTCTGAAATGGATGTGAAAAAAGCCAGGTAAGAGGCTCAGTGATATGCTAGTGAAGGATACCATTAAGTATAATGGATACTTTGTGATGATTTTGAACTGCATGACTCTGGAGAGAATTGGCTATACTGTAAAGATAGATTGTAGGACAGATGGTGATCCTTACCTTCAAATTTTGAAGGATAAACAGCATTCTTTGCTCTATGAGAGGGGATAAAATAAACAGAATGATGAATATTGATAGAAGAAATCTTGAATGGGTGACCACTAGTGGACTTCTGAAGGTCTGGGCACTCATGGAAGGATAGCCTTGATATGGTAGTACATCAAACACCACACTGGGTGGCAATAATATGGGCTGAGTGGCCAGCATCATGTCAAGCAAGGGTAGTAGGCTTTTAATCACCTGTAGGAGATTGCATGGTAATAGAAGTAGAGAATAAGGATGTGTAGGAGGATTTTCAAACTCAGACATACTATTTACATATGTATCTTTGTTTGTAACACCAACAAAGCCAAATATAGCTTGATTTGATAGAGATTTCAATCTCCAAATAAAAAGTGACAAAACTGGCCTAATGAGGTGTTCATTTTGTAATGGTCATATCTTGGCAGTGATGAAATGGAATCACATGATGTATAGGGTGAAGATGTAGCAAAGAGTACATACTACAATATGTTCCACCAAAGCAAGGTCTAATTTATTCATATGATTGCAGTGTGTTTCATGCACTGGATTTGATTCACAAACATTGGGTTGGTTTTGGGAGTCACTGTAACTCCAGAACACCAGAGTTGTTGTATTGGTTGGTCCAGGACTTGGCTTCACCTTATGTGGTGTGCCTTGGCACAAACAATCCAAGTTTCATGGACAGTATGTTATTAGGTTGTCATATGACAATAGTGAAATTAGTTAGTTAGACTACTGATATACATTGACTACACTCCACATTGATGTCAAGTCTATTCAAGATAGGCATTTCCATTCACTTGTTTGTGCCTTTGGCACAAACAATCCAAGTTTCATGGACAGTATATTATTAGGTTGTCATACCACCATAGTGAAATTAGTTAGTCAGACTATTGATATTGGTATTTGTCAATCATATCAATGCAAATTGTCAGTCAATGATTATGGTTGGTCAGGTTGGTCAGCTAGACTGTATAGATTAGTTACACTCCATGTTGATGTCAAGCCTGACAGAACAAATAATCAAGTCTATTCAACATATCATACAAATCAAATCTCCAAGTTCCTAAATACCTCAGTTCAAACTACATTTGTTGTCTTGGTATTGTCATCATCAGGAAACAAAATCTTGATGTATCTGGGATGAGTACAACATGAGAGAGCAACATATGTACAATTGTCTATGAGAAAACACAAAAGTTTGAAGGTTGATTCCAACATGCTTCAATGTCTGACCTTGGGAGTTATTGATGGTCATAGCATAGGCCAGATGGATAGGAAATTGGAATCTTCTAAAGGGAACAGGAGAGTCCTCCATGCCAGAATCCAAAGCCATCCTAGGAATAAACACCACATTGGCTTGATTGTGAGCATTCTCTTCACTCAATACATGACACTCCAAGACTCTTTGGGTAGATCTGATGAGTCTAAGCCTGGTACCATTGTAGAGACCATGAACTGGATCCAAGTTGCACAAAAGCATTAGAGGTGCACCATTCTTCAACTCCAGGGTATGGAAGGGAAATCCAGATGGATTCAAAGTATGCAGAATCTCTGGTTGAATATAGTTGTACTCTGGATCAGAGACAGAGTCTGCACTGAGATAAGTGGACTTCTCTTGAGGTATCACAGAGTCCAAGATGGTA
>JBBPKJ010000919.1:0-15072 GCA_038089195.1 Brasilioporus rufonigricans | reverse complement strand
TCATATATAATAGCAGTGGTTATTACAACTGCATTTATTTGTAAGATTGACCATTGACCAAAGGCATGACTGACCATACCTGACATATGGTCAAGCATTAGGGGGGCCTCCAAATCAGACTGCAAATCAGAGGACATGGTGCAATTTCTGGTTGAATGATGGGGATTGTGAGTGGGGGAAGGAAACAGGGAGATGGGAAAATTTCCAGCCTAGAGTCCAAGCATTTATATCTTCACCCAGAATAGTAACCATCTGCTCTGAGACTTATTTGAAACAAGGAATGATGCATCATGATAAACCCTTGAATTGACAACAATATGATATGGGATGGACACACAGTGTGGCAATGGTGATACAAAGCACCTTTGATGGCAGGCAGGGGTTATACAGTAGTTGGCATGTACACAGTATAGGAAGATGTTCTGTCGAAAGATACTCATCTGAATATCAATGTTGATGGTCGGTGATGAGTGTCCCTTCCACGCTCGCACTTCGAATGGACTCACAGCACATCTCAGCTACCCATACTGATCAACATGTATCTAGTTCCAACCTGTCACTTTTCTGGCCCGAAGTCGAATATCAATTATTCACCGTGCAATGCTCGCCTCGGTCTAACTTATCCTGAAAAGCGGAGGTAATGTCCAGGTAACAAAAAAAACTGAAATAATGAAAATATCCCATCCCCAATGACGCATAGCTTACCTCGATCAATCATCCATGTCATATGGCCACACACCAAAGAATTACCGAAGAGAACCGCCAAGACCAGCAGTCATCTACGATCAAGAAGCACGTCGCGGCATTAATCATAAGTGGACAACATCTTATGAAGAGTGGTATCGCATCCTTCTTGAATATGTACACCTACCAGCCGGTCAAAGCATCAGGAATTGATCGTGATCGTATCCAGGACCATCGCCTCTGTCTTGTGCAGTCTGGAAAAAAAATCAATTGAATCAATGGATGTGATCAAACCGGAGAGAAGACACACTAAGTTGCGATGATGTCTACATTGCTTTTCCATCGAAGATCCAGCCGCGAGACACCCACGCACGAGCTCTGTGACAGACACCTGAGTTACGTTCTGGGGACGATAGTCACTAGGAAAAGTAGCCATGGATCAGGGGTACGCTGGTATAGAAGCGACGCAATGTAGGTAGCGCAAAAAGGGGCCTGCCCAAGTCGTACTTCATGATAGAATGTGACAGTGAAGTCACAATGGCCACGAAATCCACGTGCGTGTGAGAAGGAATTGGGGTAGAACCAAAAGAGCCCATCTATTACTGACTTGAGGTAACAGACGGACGACCGGAGAACGCTAAGGAAAAGTAAGCGAGGAAAAGTTCACACTTGATTAGTAGGCTGTGTCGAGGAGGATTATTTCGTAGGAATGTGCGGCCGTAAGGGTCATGACCTTGTGATCGAAGGCCCTCCACACCCAACAACCTCTTGGTTCTTGTTCTTAGATATTGTGACGTCAAGCTACTGAGTCGTCTGACTCGATGCGCCAGAGAAAATGGTTCATGGAAGATAGCTGAGAGCTTGGTCAGCGGTTTGGGAATGAACGGGTTCAGCGGGGGTTGGATGGGCAAGTCGACTCTCATGAAGTCCGTAATAAGTGGGAATTCGTGGGAATTCTGCAAGGATAGGATGGGACATGACGTTGGGGAGGTCACCTTCCCGCTCTAACTAGCAACAATTGGAAGTGGCGGTATTTACTAAGTCAATGATGGTGCAACAAGGGATGAAGACTTGTGTAGACTGTATGTTCACGGATGGAAAGAATTTCGTCGTCGTCCGTGACCAATAATCGTGTCACAAAGGACTACATCGTGAACACTATCAGGCGTAAAGTGAAGTAAAGTAAGGTGGGCTACATGAGTGGCCAGAGCCCCAAAGCTCGAAGACCCAGAAGATGGTGGCAATCTGATAAGAGTTCATGAGCATGCAGAATCGAACCAGGTCATGCCCTGAGACCGACATGGAAGTTCCCTGGTCAATGATCGATGACCACGCCACAGAGACTTTTGCAGCCTGATCTCGTCAAGCTAGTACTCGATTAGGATGGAAGAAATGTATATCGTCGCCTGTTTTCACAGGGTGGTCGCTAAATGGGTGTAAGGTTGACCGGCCATAGTCTGAGAAAACTGACTTACTGACATGCCAGTCATACTAACTCCCCAGCCGGTCGAGGTATCGGGGACTGACCGTATCCAGAATCATCGCTTCAGTCCCGTGCAGTTCGTCAGAAATTAATGGAATCAATAGACATGATAGAACCAGCTAACAGAAAGATACGCTAGGCTGGGAAGGCGTCCACATTCCTTTTTCCTCGAAGACGCAGACGCGAAACACTTGTGCATGGCCTTTATGGGGAATGCCTCGATGGCGTTCTGAAACACGATACTCCACTAGGGAAGGTGACAAACCAAGGGCACGTGTGTGTGGATGCGACGCAATACACACGCTGTACATGGTGACGAAAATAGGGTTTGTCCCAGTCGTACGTCATGATAGCAAGTGACAGGTTAAGTCACGACAACTGCAAAGCCAGCGCGCGCGCGCGCGCAAGAAGTGAACGGCCAGCGGAGCCCATTTACTTCCCAGCTGAGGGAACGGAGTGACTGACGAAGCACTGCCAGGGAAACATAGGCGGAGGAGAGTCTGCGGTTGGCTAGCGAGCTGTGTCGAGAGGGACCCTTTCGTGTGGAGGTGGACGAGACCTAGAACCCCGAAAATGAATAGAGCTGCAAACGACTGTGAAGTCTGTAACCATACGTAACGACCTCTTGGTTCTTGTCCTTCGATGTTGGTTCGTTGCGTTGTCAAATTACTGACCCGTTTGCTCGAAGTGACAAAGGAGATGCTTCACAGGAGACAACTAATGGCTTCGTTGGGTTTTCTATTGCCGGCGCTTTGGGAATGGGCACGTTCGGCGGGAATGGATATTCTCATAAAGGTCCCCAATATAAAGGACAAGAGGGGACACGGAATCGGGGAGGTTATCTTCCCGCAGACACTGGGGACAATTGGAGGTGATGGTGTTCAGTGAGCGAAAATAAGCACGTTAATGGTGGGAAGACAGATGAAGACCCATGTGAGTGTATGTTGTGGATGGAAAGAACTTCGTCGTCAATCCTTAACCGATAATTGTGTTACCAGGGACTACGACGTCGTGAACGCTATCGAGCGCGAGGCGAAAGAATGTAAGGTGGGCCACATGAGGGTGGCCAAAACTCGAGAGATCGAAGACCTAGAAGATCGCAGTAATCTGGTGAGAATCCATGAGCAGGCAAAGTTAGATAAATTATGCACTGAAACTGATGTGGAAGTTTCCCGATTATGCCAGAGACCTGTGTAACCTGATCTCATCAGCTAACCCTTGATCAGAATGGAAGAAATGTGCGCTCATCACCTGTTTCCATAAATATGACCGCTAAATGAGCGCAAGGTCGGCTGGCTGAGGTCTCAGAAAACTGACTTGCCCAGTTCGTCGAACAAGCAGAGTACCAAACACACAGCCTGATGCTCCTATCTCATTGTGCTCTTGTCAGTCTTCATCGCGAGCCCTGTCCACGCGTGTGTACATCGACAAACGGCATAAATCAGTTTAAAAGGTATGTTCGAGCATCCAGGAGCTAGGTTAGGTGCATTTCAAGCGGCGCCTGAAGTGTACGACCCGAAAACTCGCCCAAAGTGTAGAATTAGTCTGAACGCAAAATATCGCGCGTTTATGAGTCTCTCGTCCCTTTGCACATCTTCCTGAACGTCGTCCACGCAGATGCAAAGGAGAAGGAGGAAGTAGACACTTCCAAAGTCGAAGGAGTTCAATTGGCAGAGGAGGAACCAGAGCCGGAAGACGTCAGCCCGTAGTTTGGTGACCAGCCCATCTATGACGCGCCGCGGATCCTGCGGATGAGGCAAATAGGATTCGCGGCGCGTCATAGATGGGCTGGCCACCAGACTACAAGTGAACTGCGCCTCAGCATTCCTGCGACGCATCCTCGAGCTTGGGGAATGGTTGGAACCTTGATCTTGTCAAGCCATGCGCTGTGGTAGCTTGACATCCCTCGTTAGGATCGAGATATAAGGTGAGATAGTGCCTCAGCTACAACAATAACCGGGACGGCTGAAGGCATCCCTCAAGTCACAGAGCCTCCTCCGATTGCCATGCTCCTCCTTTTATTCCAGTCGGTCCTAACTAGCTCGTCTCTCTTGCTTCGCCTCTGGGGACGCTTGTTCCCCGCGACCGTTACGCATCATCTGGTCCATCACTTTCGCGTTACTCTCGCCCATCACCATCTTGTTCAAAATTACACTCGGCCTTGTGCTCTTCACCCCATTTTCGATCATTCGTACGGTAGCAGTTGCATTATACCCGGTCTACGCCTTCTGCGTGGTCGCGTGCATCTTCGGGGCCGTGGTTGGTGTCTTCGGTCATTATGTCTCGACTGCTATTCTCGGCGTCCTTGCGCGGTCGAGCTAGTTCACCCGGTCTCCAAGTCCCCTACCTGCAGTCCCTCTGTCAAGCCCTCAAGCCACGCTACGGAAGCGGAAGCGCAAATACGTGCAACTGCAGTAGAAGATCTTCTAGTTTTTCCCCCGCACCAATGTTTATGTAAATGAGCAGTGGACTATCCTCTTAATTATAGTTATAGCTTGACCTATACGTCAACGACCCGTACTGTTGCACGATAATTCTTCGATCCGTGTAGTGGGATTATCTAGGTGATATGTGGTACATTCCTGAATTATATGATGGCTCTAATTGGAGGTTGGCTACACTACAAAGTTACACTGTAGCGGCATCGGACACCTTAGTGTACAGTTCCGATTTAGACCCCTAACACCGGCCCCACGCCTCCACTTCAACTACATCTTTGTCATCAGCAAGCCCTTCATGCTTTTCGCGAATGACACACTCTTACAGTTCACTCTTCAATAACCAGGTAAGTCATGATTCATTGATAATGCTCTCGTGGTCCTTATCCTTTCGTGGGATCATAGAGGCTATCACATCATTGTTGCTGGGTTCCCCAGAACCCCATTGTGAATCCCATACCGGCCATATAATCACCGATGATCCCAATGTGCACTCGCCGCTTCCCGAGTCTCTCGACAAGTTTAGAACAGGAGATCTCGCTCTTCGTAGTAGGTTCGTGGGCGAAGTGGATCTCCCTGAGTGTACGTGTTTTGGTTTCGACTGGTTTGTCATCACTTATGCAGTAACTCGGCAGACGAAGAACCTTTGTTGAAACCGGACAGGCACCGGTTTGTTCTCTTCCCTATACAACATCACGAAGTACGTACATCGCCCTATGTTTTTCCCCACGCTAGACCATCTGTCTAGGTATGGCGAATGTACAAGAAAGCGGAAGCGTGCTTTTGGACTGCCGAGGAGATTGACCTTTCGATTTCGAACAATATTCGTGACTGGAACTATCATCTCAATGACAACGAACGTCATCTTATCTCTCGAGTTCTCGCTTTCTTTGCTGCCTCGGACGGTATTGTCAATGAAAATCTTGTCGAGCGTTTCTCGAACGAAGTTCAACTCGCAGAAGCGCGCTCCTTCTACGGTTTCCAGATCATGGTAGAGAATGTTCAGTCTGAGATGTATTCATTACTCATCGATACATACATCAAGGATCCTGCCGAGCGCGAGTTCCTTTTCGATGCCATAGAGACCATCCCGTATATTAAGCGAAAGGCCGATTGGGCTCTCAAGTGGATCGCCAACCGGCGCTCCACGTTCTCCGAGCGTCTCGTTGCCTTTGCTACAGTTGAAGGGATCTTCTCTGGCGCCTTTGCATCCATCTTCTGGTTGAAGAAGCGCGGACTCATGCCAGATCTTACATTCTCCAAGGAGCTCATAAGCCGCGACGAAGGAATGCATACCGACTTTGCTTGCTTGTTGTTCGGTTATCTCAGACGCCGGCCACACCCTGACGTCATTGAGCGGATTATAAAGGAGGCCGTTAAGATCAAACAGGAGTTCTTGACTTGTATTGTTCTCGATCTGCTCTCTCGGATTTACGCTGACGACGATTTCAAGATGCGCTACCAGTGGGACTGATTGGCATGAACGCTCAACTCATGTGTCAATACATCGAGTTCGTTGCTGACCGGCTCCTGGTATCGCTCGGAAACCCAAAGGGATACGACGCCAAGAACCCGTTTGACTTTATGGACATGATCTCGCTGCAAGGAAGGACCAATTTTTTCGAGAAGCGGACGTCGGACTATGCCAAGGCAAACGTTAATTATATGAACCCATCTACAGGGGGGCCCTCTGACAGAACCTTGTAAGTGACTTCTTGTGGGATATGTTTATTACTGGCTGACATGCGCGACACACTGGTTCGCTGGATGAGGATTATTGATTATTTAGACTCCGGGCGTCTACGTCTCTTATAATGGATTACCCTACTTAATACTTGCGGCCTGCTAACTTTGGGGCATTCTATAATAGATGGTCCCTATGTATTACCGTTGTCGGGAGAACAGCACGCCGATTGTAAGTATGAGGGAGGGTACATAACCTGTGCTGTTAACTCGTTTGCTACACCTGTTGGTCATCCCTCTCCGAAGATTAGGACAGCGTGAGAGTGGTGCCCCCACAGCGTGCACATGGAGGAGTAAAGAAGCGGTGCGGGGGCAGTTTCGAGCCTGCGAAGGCTCTCGTCAAGGAGCTTAACCGCTACTCCAACCGCCGCCCCTCTTGGACCGTTTAGGTGAACCTCCGGCTGTAACGGAGTGGGTAGGGACAGTGACCACGCGAGGTATGCATGCATGACCAACCGAAAGGCTAGTATCGTATGGTTGGGTGAAGGTGAGTAGGGAGAAGCAGTCTTCTTATCGGCAATAAGCCATCAATGACCTGTAAGAGGTATGATCCCACAAGCCAGCCAACCTATCGGGACCCTATCGAGTACCCAACAGCATTTTCTCGTTCCCATGCCATGACGGCGCTGGAACTAGCCGGAACCGCACCAGGTTTCGCGCGAAGCGACACTGAACACTGGAATGATTAGCGTAAGTGGCTTCTCTGGGACATTCGGGGCTTGTACTAGCCAACCCTACGTATGTGTCGTGAAGTTGGAGGATCATGCTAGGGGCTTGAAGCCCAGAAGCAACCACCATCTGCCTTCGACTCCTATGTCGGTGTCTAACGGAAAGAATAAGTACAGATCGAATTGTGCTTAGCAATGACGAACTCAGTGACGATGATCTGGGTATACGACGAAGTACAGCCATTCACGTGTAGTCTTAGATCGAGGACCTGTCGGTATTTGACGCTATAGCCAGGAACAAACAAGCCAAGACTACTGTTGACCTTGAAAAAAGTGGCAAGTTAAGTGGGCAAACTAGAATTAGATCCTCGGCACAGACCGTTGGCCAGAATGAGCGGTTGTTCTGTACATCCAAGTTTCACAATGACGTCCTCTGAACACCAGCTGGGCCTGCAGAGTACGGAGAGGCTTGTACCGAGCTGGTCATAATGCATGGCGACGGAATTGCCAAACGTTGATACATTATGAAGTCTTAGATACTCTGCTGTATAAACCAAACAGTGAGAGGCAGTCGAAAGCATTGATTCACTGGCATATGCACCATGACCGGGTCAACAGCGCGGTCGGCAGACATCTCGGAGGAGAACGTACGTTTAGTAATCCATCCACCGAGGCTCGTCAGTGGTATCCAAGAACTTCTTCAGCTTCTCCACCGTGGTGCACAGGAACGCTTGGTCATATCGACCTTGGAAAGGTGCATGAGTCACTTGGGATTACTGGAAGTTGGATCGACGTACGCCATCCGTTAAAGTGGTGGTTGTTCTGGGTGTTTGTTCGAGTAATGTCTAGGCTATGATAAGTGAACTGATGACGTGGTCATACCTCTGTAACGTGAGGTTGGCTATATGTGCGCGTCAGATTCAGTCCGGGTTCGGACATTCGATACGTCAATGCACTGCTCAGTTCCAATGCATTGACTGAGTGCATTGAGTTGCTAAATTCAACTTCGAATCAGTAATTCCTTACGACTATTTGATCGAGGGTACCTTTTCTGTAGGGTAAGATGTATATTACGAACTCCGAGTCATCCAAAAAGGTGGACAATGAACTAAAATAATGGCCGAACCTAGAGGTTTGACAAGAGACGAGGAGACGCGTAAGAGAAAGAAATTGAACGTGTCGATTCGCTGTCTATAATACGCACCACAACTAGGTCAGCGGGAGATGCCACCGGAAAACATCTCGAGATAAGACGTATATCCGTCAAAGATCCAGATCCATCCACCGAGGTTCGTCCGTGGTATCCACGAATTTCTTCAGCTTCTCCGCCTTTCCACGGATCTGCGCTGGTGTCGACGCCTCTTTCATAGGGCGTAAAAAGTTCCTTGCAACATAAATCTGAGCCACCACGTCGGACGGCGCGCTCGACAGGTACCGCACTAACGCGTACTCGCCTTCCTTCTTGATCTCGTCACGAATGAGCTCCACGCTCGACGATGAGTGCGAACCGATTCTTCAAACATTGAGGATCTACGTTGTGTTTCTGACCGAAGTCGATGATCCAGTTGGATCGGAGGACATAACCAAACACTTGAGGTCGTTTCCTGTTAGGCTTTGGAATGCACAGGGACATCTGAGGGTCAGGGACCGATATCGACCTTGAAAAAAGGGGGTAGGTTGAGTAGGCTACTAGTGGCCAGCAGAAGTACATCCTTGACTCACGCCATCAGCTAGAACGAGTGGTTGTCCTGCATGTCTGGGTTCCACGGTGGAGTCCTAGGAGGACCTGCTGCGGAGTATCAAAAAGACAGAAAACAAAACACTTACGGAATGTAATGTGAAGTTGATCTTGCGTCGCTGAATAGGAATTGTTGGTGAGTAGTAAGGTTTTATGCAGCATAACCTGTGCTGTTATAGCTCACTAGGCTTGCGTGTTACTAAGGACGTGTCGTTCACTCTAACAGGAGTGACTTGGGTTTTTCTTATCTTAGGTGACTTGTGTTCGCCATTCCGTTCTCGCAGGGTCTCGCGTGCATGTCCAGAGTCTAACTAGAAGTGCACATCTCAAGCACTGTCGCAAAGATCTCGTTGACATACGTTCATGTGCTAAAAATGCTGATTCTTCTCGTCTTGCTAGTTATCACTGCCAGCAACGGCAGGGCATCGTAACATTAGTGACCTCTCTATGGTAACTTCAAGTTCAATGCGCTCATCTGAGTCGTCCAGTGTATAATCCACAAGGACATCAGATCCTCCCAATGCTCTTTCACTAGCCAGCCCCTCTGTGTGCCACTTCCACCTCCCCACTCACAAATACCGTCATCGCACCGCCCTCCTCGAGATTAGACCCGCCCATTTGACGGTCTAGTTCACATAACTGGCGTTAGTTGCAAGCATGATCAATACCCTCTTCGCGGAATCGTTGAAATGCCATTACATAGTAGTTACATACAGTACTAGTTTGTCATTCACAAGATGTGGACTTGCGGCTCAAATTGTTGTTATTTACCAATTTCGGTCAACAACATCATGCCTTCCCGAGTCGCTCGGAGGACTTGAAATGAGCGTATTATATAGCAAGAGCTCGGATGACCCTCTTTCCACTACTTGTTGACGTCTTGGTGAGTAACAGTCGGACCCACATTCATAGGCAGCAATACCAGGAACTCTCAGAGGGAAAGTTGGCACATGCGCCAGAGACTGAGGCTGGATGAGCATAGATGTAGAACATATGGGTTTGTGATCCTGCGAGCGTGGAAGATCAACTAAAATAGCTGCGGTCGACCAGAGGTTTGGCAACGGACAAGGAAGTACAGCACGGAAGTGTGAGATAGTCGGAGGTGTGTGTCACGGTGTGATGTGATAGGATGGGTATGAGCGAAAGCCCGGAGGGCTTTCCGGCCCGAAGTACGGCCGCATGGGGGCAAGCTGCGAGGGTGGGCTGGTACGATGAAAAGAGCGGCGGGTGCTCGGTAAGACGAGGCACGCTCTTGACGTCGGGACCGCGAGGTGGCGGTCAGAGCTCGCGGTGAACCGCCTCGCTTACTCGTGCACGGACTCTGCTCTAGGAAGTCACGTGCCGCGACTGCCCAGACTGGCCATAAGTGAACTGATAACGTGATCTTGTTTGTCCACATATTGTCCCCTGGTTTTGAATTCAGTCATCGCCGCACTTGTGGTGCGTTTCAACCTGACGGTGATTACACCTAGACCTGCTGTTCTCCCAATTTGATTGCGGTGTGGACACCTGTAGCTATGCCCTCCGATCCGACTGGAATATCGATTTCGGTCAGAAACACGACATAGATCCTCAGGGTCTGAAGAATCGGTTCGCACTCATCGTCGATAGCGTGGAGCTCCTCCGTGACCAGATCAAGAAGGGAGATGAATACCTATAGTGTGGTGCCTGTCGAGTAGGCACTTACTGAATGCATTGGAGCTGAACCGTGCATCAAAGTATCGGACGTCTGAAATCCAGACAGAGTAGACTGATCGACGTCCATATGTGTCGATAACAATCTGTTCTCTGGCGTAAATATCTATAATCCGAAAAAAAGTGCTTCCTTTCGCAATCGTTTCGAGTGAGGTAGGCATAGATCTAGAATGCACAGTGAATTCATGACCCTACGTGGACAACGAACTAAAAACAATGGTGGCCAGATACAGAGACTTGGAAAGACGCCAACTTGAAGGAGATATAATACGGGGAAGTGAGATAGTTGAACACGTTAATTCGCTGGCATATGCACCACGACTAGGTCAGCAGCAAGATCGTTAAATATCTCCAGGAGGAACATACGTCCATCAATAATTTATCCACTGAGGTTCGTCCGTGGTATCCAAGAATTTCTTCAACTTCTCCACTTTGGCTGATATAAGCTCTTTTGTCGTCGAACCTCTTATTGGGCGTAAGAAGTTCCTTGCGACATAAATCTGGGCCGGAATGGTGGGTGGCGCACTAGGGCAGAACCGTACTAATGCAAATTCCCCGTCCTTCTTAATCTCGTCGCGGATGAGCTCGACGCTGTCCATAAGAATCCCAAAATGACTCTTTTCACCCTTGGGGTCGACGTCGTGTTTGTGACCGAAGTTTGTAATCCAGTCACGCCGGAGTGAATAGCCAAACACTTGCGCTCGTCCCCTGCTGGACCCCGGGATGCAGATGGATACTCGAGAATCAGACACCAATGCAGACCTTGCGAAAAATGAGTGAATCAGTTGTGGTGCGACCGGAACAGCTAAATCGTCGACATACGCCATGCGCTGGAGGGGTGGGTTGCTGGATGTTTGAACTTGGGTTCGGGTATAAGTAAGCTAATTACGTCATCTAGTTTACCCAATTGTTTTCCAGTTTGGGACAAGTCAATCAATCGATCATGATGATGCATGACTAGTGACCATGGATGACACAACAATCGGCTACTGGAATTGCCACTTTCTACTGATCGGGTGCGGGTGTTTTGATTGTACGGTCATTATCGATTATGTTTATTGTTCCCCCGATTTGATTACGACTCTCGGATGATGGACATCTATATAACTGCTAGTTTGAAGATCAGATGGGCTGCATCATCGGTCCGTATGTCCAACTCTCCTTGTGTCGACTTTACGTTGCCGGGTTGGGTGAATACTCCAATCTCTCGTCATGCCTGCTTATTATCACTCGCATCCGCATACAGCCGCAAATGGAACCCGCGTAATCTCGAGCACCCATGGTATGAGCCATGGGCTCAGATTTTACAAGCACTTGTGGCAGATCTTCCCTCACTTGCAGTGGCCCCACAGTCATATCTGTGGTATTTTCGCCATCCTAAGCCAGGGGACCACCGTATCGAACCTCCTTCCCTACAAGTTGTAAACGAATGGTTTGAAGAAGCCGACACCACGATAGATAGCATCCATGTTGGGGATCGTCGCAACAAATACCAGCTTGCCGATTTCTCCATCACCCGCAAGGTGTCGCAAAATCGCCCACCCCCTGTATGCACACCTGATGATAAATTATATTTATCCCGAGAGGTGGAATACATGGGTATTCCAGTTCTATGCGAGTTAAAGCGTGGGGGTATGTATTATATTTTAGGGCTACCTCAGTACTTACTATATTCTCACATTGCCCTGCTTGCACGTCACAGCCCCCCGTACTTCTAACTTTCGCACTAGTCTGGCACGCGCCAGCGGCCAGCTCAGCGTTGCATCCGACCAACTTGTTCGCCAATCTCACCACCTTTTTCAGATGTATCCACACCAAGAAGAAGTCTTGCTAATTGCAGTTGCGGGCTTCTGGTGGTCGTACCGTGTCCTGCAGCGGAGCGAGTCCAAGATTGCCACCGTGGAGGAAGTAGAAGAAGCAGAGCATGAAGAAGCTAATACTGAGCCTGATCAGCTCGAAGCAGACGCGCAACTTGGTGGGGCGGTGGATATGGTTGTTGGACCTGACCTTGCCCGAGATGAACAGGATCCGTCAGGCTTGCCTTCATTTTACCATGGGCTGGACAATATCACCTTCCGAGACCAAATCTCCAACGAAGAGGTGCTTCACCTTCACCTCCTCATGACCCAAGTAGATTTCAGGCTTGATACCACTAACACATGGTCTCCACCCCTTCTCTTTGGCACCTCCCCGTCAAACCAAGTACTGTATCTAATTCACCAGCGTCTAGAAACTATCATTAATGACACTTACAATGGATCAAAGGGTTAACGAGTTTCGTCTTGACATTCTGCGTTGTACATCAATCAATCTTCTATGCTCTCACTTCATGATCATTAGATGTTCTAGCCATATGTTACGGAACGACCAAAACGCTCCTACAAACCAGATTGTCAGTTCCTATTCGTTACAGGGTCTTAGAAGTAGTCTCGCTAGCAATGTCCCTAGAACTGCAACGGCGACTTTGTGTTTACCTCGACACACTAATGAAATAACTGACTTTGGTCACGAAAGCTGGTGGACTAGATATAATACTTGGTTCGACAGGGAACAAGGTGGAAGATACAAGAACTTAGACCACAGCAGTGACCTTGCGGTTGACATGACTGACAAAGCTCTCCAGAACCCCACGGTCACTTCCGTCGATCCATTTGTACAGGAGATGCGAACCCGGGGCTTGCTGCTTCTCGCCGATCGAATGTGGGCCGTCCGCACAAGTGATATGACACTGCATGATGATTACTCCAGGGGAAGTCTTCTGTGATACCTGAGGCGCGATTTTCTTCCTCCGTGCGGACCGGGACCAAGTAATTTCGGTCGCAACCACAAGAACAGGTGGGACTTTTGTTGATTCCGTGGGTTCAGGAGTCACATAGGTACCTTCAATCGCTGGGAGGACTTGTAGGAGTACGTTATACAGGAATTCCGATGATTGGATATTCGCTACGTGTTGATAGAGACTCGTTCTGGAAGGCATTATGCTTTGCAACGTAGGGTTGGCAATCCGGGTGATGGACTGTGGAATTGTAGCACGTTACCGATGAGTCTGGAAGCGAGATATATACGTACGTCTGAAAGACGAAGAGTCCCAAAACTCCAGGCGATTGCCCATCGCCGAGTTTGCCCTTGAACGAATTCGGTGATAGCATAGTTGTCAACCTCAATTGAATGCAAGATGAGGCATACACAACGAACAAGGGTGTAAGCCTTACTTTGTGCTCACGCAAAAGGACCACTATTAATGGGAGAATCGACATCTCCCTAAGCATCGAGGTATACCATCTTTAATTTAAATACCGTCAAATCTTCAACAGCCGAAAAGACTCACCTACACTGCACTCCATAACGTAGACTTTCAGCGAACATATGCGAGACGAATGAAGCTTCGCCTTCTGGTGTTACCATCTCTATCTCGGCACCTGTACATGTCTTGGATGAAACATTACTCTGAGTTCTCGAGATCTCTCCACAAGATTTACCGCGGTCGGCCCGTATTCCTTGGCTTCTGTCGATCGAGCGACTTCTTCCACGCCGGCGTAAAAAGGCGGATTACACATCATGAAGTGAAACCTATCGAAAAATGAGTCGCGTAGACACTCGTGGCCTCCATGGTGAAATTTACGACAACGCAAGAACTCCTAATGGTTGCAAAATTTTCTCGCTAGAAGATACATCTATTACGGCAATTCTGTCAGAAAGGCCATTTTTCTCGACGTTTTGCTGAGCCGACACAAGGGATTCCCTATCAATATCTTGAAAAAGGATGAACTTCAGCCGAGGAGGAGTCAGCCAAGGAACATGTACCAGTAGTAATGAAAGTCCGCCTTGGTTCTAAGCGACATGCCAACAAAGGATATACGGTGGAGGCACCTGTTCTGCTGCTTGTGCATGAGAAAATTAAGCTGTACCAAATGCAATGACCCGCACACGTCAATCCCGCGAACAACCCCATCACTAGAACGAACGTGCCTACAATGTCTTGGACACAGAGCACATAGTTTTTTTTTGAGCACCTTGTTTATTGTCCTTGAGGCCGTGCCTCTTGCTGGACAGAACATGTGGGTAAGTATTACGTGTAGCTACGTAGGTTTCGTCCGTTCTGTGTGCTATGTTATCCGCTCGAGGTCCTCGTAAGGTGAGCTGATGGAACTGCGTGGGTTCCTAAGGGCTGCCGTGCTGGGAGTTTGGCGCCGTGAACGCGGTGTGGGGGTTTCTGGTGTAGGTGGACGTTCTTGGGCGGTGGGTGTTTGGGTTCTTTGTTGGGGGCACATAGTTTAACCTTGAGAGCATTGATCTGTATCTGACATAAATCAAAGCATTGGAAGTAAAAGACGCACCGGTTGGGTACCTATGAAAAGGCTCACGATCACTCCCACCAGCCTCAAGGAATAGTGGCCTATAGGCAGACACAGTCGATTGTCAGGAAGAGCGAGAATGATATCGAAGTCTAGGTAAAGTAATGCCGTTGTCAATCGCCTTTCACTCATTAAGCAAGGGTCATGGTAATTGTAGGGGTGCACGTTCTCTGACCTTTGTGCAGGAGCACTCTTAAAATCGATGGTAGGTCCTGTGTCAAAAACACGCTCCTGTCATGATTATAGGGCTGTTCCTATTCGAAGAGTG
>JBBPKJ010000918.1:0-15086 GCA_038089195.1 Brasilioporus rufonigricans | reverse complement strand
TAGCCACCTATGGCACTGGTGGCCCAGGATATAGGGGATATCCGGAGTGCTTCTTTGCCGGGTGGACATGATTTTGACTGGTTGAAAAGTGTGTAAAATTCAGGCAGTATGTAGCCACCTATGGCACTGCTGGCCCAAGATATAGGGGATATCCAGAGTGCTTCTTTGCCAGGTGGACATGATTTTGACGGTCTGAAAAGTGTGTAAAATTCAGGCAGTATGTAGCCACCTATGGCACTGCCAGCCCAGGATATAGGGGATATCCAGAGTGCTGCTTTGCCAGTGTGGGCTGTGTAAAGTGGCAACAAAGCACCAGATACTACATGATGTCATGCCACTATGTTCTAGTATTTATATTGTGAATCAATTGACCCCAGGCAACATAGCTTGAAAATCCCATATTCCTGATGGCACTCCCTGCAGCTGAATCACTCTCACCTGCCGAATTTTCCAACTTTCTTGTGTATCTGCAATCACTGATCCTTGGTCTACCACAGGACTTACCAGTCTGAGGCTCAACAATGTTGAAGTATCACTGTTTCCTCACTTTCCAAATTGATACAGAACTACTGGACCAAACTGGTATGGAAATAGATACCTTGAATGAACAATTCAAGTTGGTCTTCGGATGGAAGACATGCACCACAGGTGATCAAATCTTGGCTATTGAGGGGCGAGGGGCACCACTTCTGGCAGTTGTTGATGTGCTTGAAGAGTTTCACAAGAAATATCCTAATGATAATGTCCTCAAGAAGTGGGATATTGATATTGCAGCTGGAATACACAAGGTATTTGCACAACATGGGCTAACAGTGCCAGTGGTGCATAATTAGAATGCCAGCTACCACCTGGTATTATAGAAACTTACAGTCTGACATAAATAGGCTGATAACTATATGCAACCACTGGCAGATATTATTGCTATGCCATTGGAGATGTCCAAGGTGGTGTTGCCACAGGCAAGCACAATCAGTGTTCAAATGTTAGATGGTCCTTCTCCAGGTCAATGGTACTCATTCCATGGTCTACTATACTAGATGATGTCCTCTTCTACCATGTTGAATTGAGGACGACCACCAAAGTCACTCATGAGTTGACTAGTCATCCAGCTTGAAGATGATGATGGTAACAAGAAATGGCAATGTGTTGGCTCAGGCTGCCAGCATGTATGCAAGGAAAATCCACAAGAGTCATGCATTCTAAAGCATGCAGCAAGTTGCCCATCTCTTTCACCTGCTCTAAAGCAAGAAGCTGTAAATGCCTTGAAAAGCACCTCACTTGGTGCACAACTTCAAGTTCAGCAGAGCTCTGGGACCTTGGGCAAGTCAATTGCATCTAGTATCCTAGGTGGCCAAGCTCATTTCAACATTCAAAGCTACTGGAACATCACTGGCATGTTTGGAGATTGATGACACTGACTTACTGGCAAAGCCTGCAAAGAAAATAGTCAAAGGTCAACCTCCACTTGATGTGACACCATTTCGTTTGGCCACTATGTTGAAAGTATAATCTCCACTAATACTTGATACATCCTTGAGTACTCATGGCCAGGTAGCTCAGTGGTAGAGCATCTGGATATATACCAGGAGGTCCTGGGTTCAAATCCTGGCATGGTCATATTTTTCTATTACAGTACCTTGCCAGGCACATGGGGGATGTTGGTCCCTGAGGTCACATGATTTCAAATTCCAACACACTAAACAGAAGCATGAATATGAGCAACAGGAAATGCAAAAACATGTTAATCATGCAATCTTGAAGCTTATTTGTGTACATGGTCTGGTATCAAACATCATTGATCAACCAGAGTGGAAGGAGTTTGTGAAAGTACTGAATCCCAGCTATCAGGCAACATCATCTACTATGTTCATTGATAACTATATTCCAAAGGAAGCTGCATTTGTGCAGCAGGAAAAACTAGCAAAGTTGAGAGGAGAAGACAATCTTACACTTACCTTTGATGGAACCAACACCTGACGCCCTCATTCTATCTATATAGTGCATGCTACCACACCAACATGTGAAACATTCTTCCTTGATGGATATGAGGGCTCAGCTGCCTGACATGATACAAAGTGGGTTAAAGATAACATTTTGAAGGTGTGTTGTCTCTATTAACTTAAATGTACATTTAATTGTATGGAATACCAGACAATCTCAGATATTGGCATCCAGAAATGGGCAGGTATATGCTCTGATAGCACAGCTGTTACAAAGAATGCACACTGAGACATTGTCAATACCATTCCAACAATATTAAACATGAATGATGTTTGTCATCATATTCACAATACAATCAAGGATATTACTATCCTTCCAGAGTTCAGACAGGTGTGCTAGTACAACATTTATCTACATGAATCTAATGCTAATTGATTTTGTGTTGGATTAGATGATTGCTTTGATCCAGCCAATCATCAGACACTTCAGCAAGTCCTCAAAGGCAGTGGCAAATCTTTGGCAACAACGACATATTGGTAATAAGGATGAAAAGGTTAACATGCTGCAGAAGATTGGCAAGACATGGTTTGGAACCTACTGGTTGGCAACAACATCTCTGGAGCAGTGCTTTCCAAATATCTGCAATCTTGTTACTGAAAAGACAATCAAGTTCAAGGTAAATTGCATGACCATGATGTTCTTATGCATACTATTTATGATATCCTCAACTGGTTCACTGGTACTTAGAACCAAAAGGTCCAGGAGATGTTTCATAACTGGTTCCAATTCCAGGCCATGGAACATGAAATGGCTATGTATACAACCATTGTAGCACCATTCATCCACTCACTATGGGCACTTGAAGCTGCCCATGCTAATACATCAGATGTATATGTTTTTTGGCTTGCCATTGCAGCCACACTGAAGGAACTATTTGCCAAGGGGGAGAGTACCACAGGGATATCACCATTACTGGCATACAAGGTTATAGCCATCTACAATGCCTGGTGGAAGACTTTTTTTTCTAACAATTTATATTTCATTGCCTTTGAACTTGATCCTTGTGAGTTGACTCTCATCTTGCAAAGGTACTACTGATGGCATGTGACTAACAATAAATCACTTATTTCTGTTTTGGTTAAAGGGTACCCACTATCAGATTTTCTGATCAAAACTTCACTTGCACCACCAACAATTGTCATTCCAGCACGACTTGGAAATATGAAGTCCACTAGTATTCAAGACACTACTCGTGCTTTATGGCCAATACCCCATCCTCATACCTTTGAAATGGTGAAGAACTTCCTCAAGGACATGTTACAACACATGGTTGAGTACTCTGAGCATGCCAAGGGTGCTACAGATGATTTTTCATGCATTGTACAACAAATTGGTCCAGCAGCTGTGGTAGATGAGTTTTGGAACCAACTTCCATGCTACTGGCACAACAACTGGCCATTTAATATTCCAATCACAAATAACCATCCTTATGAATGGTGGAGTGCACTTAAATTACACCCACATGCCCAAATTCTTGCAGTATGTTGATGATCAAGATAGAGGCCTGTGGGTTGAGCCACTTTAATACAGATTCTTATAGCAAAGATATTTGCTATCCTTGTTAACTCAATGCCTGATGAACATGTTGGAAATATTGATTACCTACGCATTTAGGCTTACATAAGCAATAGTTACATCACACTTGTAGCTACCTTAGGATACTTAGTGACTACAAGTATCCTGCAGGTTAGTACTTACATTATCTACCTAATACAACAGTGACTACAAGTATCCTGCAGTCTAACAGAATGTACTGGATCCACATTCACATGGTTCAATAGTCCACTGCATGCCAATCAAGATCCACAAAGTTTAATCAACATGATACAGATTGGCCAGTGGTATTACAGTGGTGGTTTGCAAAAGGTTAGTCCATGAACAACTTTCTGAAACACTGTCATGCTTAAATCATAGCATTGGCCAGGAGCATGCAACAAAAGCACCATATCGACCTGTGGTGAAGTTCCGGGATGTTAGTGCTGATATTCTACAAAGACTTGAGTCAGAGCCAGTGGTGGAAGAGCTACAGGGGCACTTCCAAGGTGTTCTTGGTACCAGTGATGATGATGAGTCCAACTCCGATTCAAAATCATTTGTATTAGACTCAGATGGGCAGGATGGACATGTTGATTTCACCATGGCAGTTGAGTCAGGCTGGGGCTCAGATTTGGTCACAGATGAAGAGGTATCACTTGAGTCACCACATTTGCTAGATTTACTCTTGGTTGAACCTTTGGGGGCATCACAGAGGGTTCCAGTAGCATTCCAGAGGGATACACAAGTTGCTCAAAGTTAGCCTGACTGGGATTTTTAGTTATTAACAATTATTTGCTGCAGTACCTTTATTAACTGGGTTAAAAAGTACTTTTTCACTTGTTACTGCCCTTTTCAGGCAAGTTGGCACCATGCGAAATTTTTGGACAAAAACATGTCTCCTCTTCCTGTCCTCATTCCTTGTCATCCAGCCATTGGAATTCAATAATAACAACACCAATCAACTTGGACTGACTGATAGAAGACACCTAGGGTGAACTGAAGTTCCAAATTGAAGATTTCAGAATTTGGAATTTCGGGGGGGGGTCAGAATTTGCAGTATGTTATACCACTGTTCATATCCTCTGGAATCTGTCATATTGACTGTTTTTACAGTCATGAAATGTGGAAAAAAGGTCTCTGCTGATATAGAATGGACAGTTGTGTGCCTATCAAGCCTCAGGCTGCTTGATCATGAGCAGATCAGTGCATGCACAGATGTATCCCTATCCACTGTAAAACACATCCTAGCACACTTTCAAGCCCATGGAACAGTCCCTGCCACACATGAAATGGAGAAAATGGATGCTGAGACTGAGCGCAAGTCCAATTGGCATCTTTGTGATGTTGACATTGAGATCAGTATTACTTTTCTGTCATAGCTACCTAGTGCTCATGCCCGACAGTTTATTGTGTCTGTAACCTTTCAGTTTATCCTGGGAACTATACAAAGAGCCCCTGATTTATATTTGGATGAAATCCAGGAGATGCTTGAGGAGTCATGTGGTGTTCAAGCCTCACAAGCAAGTTTCACCATGAAAAAGGCAAATTTTTTTAAATTTCATATTGACACTTACTAAACCTTTTTAGATCACACGTGTCACAGCTGAATGGTCCACTCATAAACAACTGGAATACATTGCACACATTGGAAAGTATGAGGCAGAGTAGCTTATATTTGTAGATGAAAGCTCTGTTGATAGACATACAACATATCATGGGTGTGCATGGTCCATCCAGGGTACCAAGGCTCAGTGCAAGGCATTTTTTGTACGTGGATGGTGGTAAGCAAGAAGGTTGTGTGCTCTTGTCTTCTATTACTAATGAAAATTCTAGTTATTCTGTTCTCCCTGCTCTTTCTCTTTGTGATGGCATCATACATTGTGATATTGTTGAGGGTTCATTTTGCACTGATACATTCATGGGCTTTATCCAATGGCTGCTTGACAAAATGCAGCCATATCCTGCACCTAACTCCATCATTGTGATGGACAACTGTCATATTCACAAGCATCCAGACATTGTGGAAATGATTGAGGACTGGTATGCAGTTTTTTTATAGTGCAGTCATACTTGATGACAGCTAAATCACTGTAGCAGTGTCCATTGTGAATTTTTGCCCCCATACTCACCTGATCTGAACCCAATTGAATTTGTGTTCTCTGCTATGAAGTCACACCTTTGAAGGAATGGTGATTACACACGAATGGCAATGACTCACTTGACAAGTGAGGAGATACTCATGACGCTGCTCCATGCATTGTATATCATCACTCCTAAGGATTCATATAGCTGGTTTGCAGAGTGTGGCTACATATGACATGTACTAGAATGGTAGTTTCATCTTTTAGGCTGAATGCATGTATTGTGCTTGTTCATTGCCAAATTATCGGAAGGTGCCATTCTGACAAGCGAGATGTGCACCTCATGTAAGGTGTGTGGTTGTTCTCCCTTGCATTGTTACTCTTGCAAGACACTGCCCTATCAATATGCCTCCACAAAAGTGCAAGAAGACTGCTAATAATGCTATAAGTGATACAGAAGTAGCCATGGCTTCAGGTATGGTTGCACTCATACACAATCCATCCAAAGTACATTCCAGCTGAACATTATTTGGGTGCAGACTCTACTTTGGTCCCTAGTCAGGTGCCATCTGGAGCCTGCTCATACTGTCAAGAAAAGAAAATCAAATGTGTAATGGATCCAGGATCTCAGGCCTGCCACAAGTGCATTGGTTCTAACCATGCATCAAAATGTCATCCACAAGAAAGTCGAACACATTGTACCTGTGCCTCAAGCACTCCCCCTACAATCACTGCTTGCAAGGATGGTATAAATCATATTTTGACACAAAAATTTATTTCTGACATGGCCACTGGCTAACAAGCTATCACTCAGCCCAATGTTTCGAATCAGATTGATCAGCACCATCCAACCATGACAACTTGAAAATGGAGTGTCACCATATCACATGATAACTGTCAGCCTAAGTCCAAGCGACAATGCATACCTCCATCAAAAACTTTGGCCAAAAGGAATGCCATGGTCATCACTCAGATGTCACTCCAGCCAATTGTGGAAGATGTTGAAGCTGACTCAGGGGAACCTGAACAGGCTGAACTACAAGACAGTTGCAGAGATGAGGAAATGTGTCTTAGCAATCCAGGGAACTTTTTCACCGTTTTGGTGTCCACTGATGATGATCATGCTGATGAAATGGGACCAGAAGCAGATGAGGATGACCTCATGGCTAATGATTATAATGATGATGGAAGCAACAAACAAGATACCAACACCAGTGGCAATGACAAGGATGAGGACAAGGACAAGGATGAAGATGATGAGTTTCTTGCAACTACAAAGAAACAGAGTACATTTTCTATTGCCAGTGATCCTGACATGCACAAGCTCGCAAAGTATTTTGAGCAAAAAGGTCAATCTAAGAAGGCACAGAATCTGCAGTCCAAAGGAAAAGCTTGTGCCAAATCACCATTGAGTTCTTCAGAGCCCAAAGAACTTGATTTTTTGAGTGGTCCCAGTGTGTACTAATTTTGTATTCTCAATTATTCTTTCCTAATGCCCCACAAAGCAGTCTTTTCAATATCATGCCTTGCTCGCAAACCATTACCTGATGGATCAAATGTTGCATTTGAGATTACATCAGATATTTCCTTTGAGCAACTTTGTGACGAGATTGCCAAGAGAATAGGATGATATGCAGAAAGTGTTCTCCCCTGCTATAAGCTGTATTCTGATTCAGCAAAGGCTGGCTACATTTCAATTGCATCAAAAACTGAACTTTCCTTTTTTTATTTCATGCATGTGTGATATTATTGCTCCACCACCACATATCACAACAAATGTGAAAGGCAAACAGACTATTTGGAAGATCCTTGGCAAGCATATTCTTGTTTGTTTTGAGGATGCAAATGCTGAGGGGCTATGTCCTGCTGCTCAGTCCAATGGAAAGCAAAGGAAATCTGTTTGTAATTTTTCTATCCCGTGATCAGATCTAACAGTTTATTAGAGTATGAATGCATGTTCCACACTTATGTCAGGTCTGGGTGGCCAACCATCAACCAGCCAGCATGCATCACCAGGACCATCATGTGGTGGAAATTCAATGGAGCAGGGGCTTTTAGAGCACAAAGAACTGATTCAGAGGCTGCAAAACTGCTGGAAATGTGATATGCATTCAAAAGGATCCAATAATCCAGTGTTCTGCTATGCTGAGAATAATGTCTGCTATACAATGATGCATGGTAACCTGGGGCTTTGGGCCATGCAAATTGTATGCTATTTTTTTGCTTTGAGTCTAAATTATTTCAAGATAACTGAGACACAAATTAGGCACAAGGAAATACAACTCTGGATATGAAGCCCTCATCACTGCTTCTTCACACTGCCAGAGCATGCACATGCACAATACAACCTACTATCCAATCTGACACAGGACAGTCATCATATCAGATCCCTAATATTATCATCAATATGGCGCCCTCAGGATCCTCAGATGCTCAAGGGATGATTGCCCCCACTAGGCCAGCACTCATATCAAGCCTGATGTCAGGAACACTAAGAGACCAAGTTCCAGGGAACCTGATAGTTTGAAGAGAGAATGAAAATTACTGCAACTGGGTTGCCAGACTACAATACATGGGTTTATATATGTTACAGAAATGTACACGGACCAGCTTAGGGCTGGTTGTGGAACGACATGGAATGTTCTATATGACATCATCAGGAACAAGGGCAAAATCATTACATTATCCCTCTTTCATGGTGAGGACTCTGGACAAGCAGGATCAACAACAGGAGGAATCTCAAACATAAAATCAGGGTATTTTTTATAGTGGGCACGAAAGGTGAGAAAAGCAGGAGAGGAGAAGAGAGAAGAAGACACAGGACGAAGAGACATATGAGGAGTTAGACAAGCAGCAAGGGGATGTTTTTTATGAAACACTTTGACCACATCATGGGTGTGAGGAAGGTTTCTCTCCTTTATCCATTCACATTCTTCACAGGGTAATCCTTTCCAATGGACAAGGTACTCAATTGATCCCTTCTATTCATGTGAATCGACGATCTTTTGGATCTCTTGTTTCTCTTGACCATGTATGACATCGGAAGGTGGAGGAATACTTTGTTGAGAGGGGAACATTCCCTTGACATATGGCCATAATTGATACTCGTTGAATACAGGATGGATTGTTTTCCATGTATGATTGAGTTGGAGTCAATAAGCTCCTTCACCAACTTTTTCCACTACTTTGAATGGACCATATTGTCGGTCATCCAACTTTTTTGTTGGTTGATTTGTATGAATGTATGATGCTTCAACGAGTACTAAATCCCCTTTTTGATATGATAGTCTTTCTTTGGCATGTTGATCATGAAATTACTTCATATCTGCTGCTGCCCATTGTAAAGCCTCTGTTGCTTCTCTTCATGCTGCATGCAGATCTTGAACAAATTCTTCCGCTGATACTGTTCATGGTTGAACTTTACGATCCCGACCAATCTGGGGTTCTTGTCCATAATTCAACAAGAATGGACTCATTCCTATGGAACTACTGCATCGTCAATTCATAGCAAATTCTGCCATTGGTAACCACTCAGTCCAGTTTGATTGACAATGATTGCAATAAAGATGTAAGTATTGTTCGACTTCTGCATTCATCTGTTCAGTTTGTCCATCTGTTTGTGGATGATAGGCAGTGGACAGATTGGCTTGGATTTGTAACATCGCATAGAGATTGTCTGAGATGACCTTTTGCAGCATGCTGTGGAGATGGAAAATATGGTCACGGAAAATGGTGGCTACTCCTTTGGCTGTGATCATTGTATCAACAGGGAAAAGATGTGTCATTTTTGTCATATGATCAACAACCACAAGAATGGCATTATGTTTTCCAGAGGGTGGCAAAGGACCAATGATGTCGACGGAAATGATCTCCCATGGGGCGTTTGGGATTTCATTCAGATGGAGTGGTGTTATGTGTTGTTGTCATTTTGGTTTTGTTTTTTGACATGCATTGCACCCTTGGATGTATTGATTGACATCCTTCCACATACTGGGCCAGTAGTACTTTGTACTCAGAAGGTCTCTGGTTTGTTGTATCCCTGGATGTCCTGCCAGAGGATGATCATGGTGTTCTCTGATTAAATGCTCATGGAGCTCAGCATCATGCAGTATATATAATCAAGAGTTCCAATACAGGATGCCATCTTTCTTGGACCATGCTTTATGTCCTTGAGCTAATCTGTCTTTGGCATATCACTCTCTTTTATATTGTAACTTGGTGATAGTCTGGATGACAGAATCGAGGACAGGAAGTGCCGCCATATGTGTTTCGGTGACAGGGGAGTGAATGGCAAAGAGATGTTCGGGAAGGAGGATTTGTGCTTTATTGTCGGTGTCCACCCTTCTTTCAAAATCTGGCCTCCGGGACAGAGGATTAGCAGGATTTGAGCAGCCAGGACAGTGAGAGATCATGAAGTGATATCATTGGAACAACTGCTGCCACTGTGCCTGACAATGAAACAAATCCTGAGGTTTCTAGAAGAACTCCAGATTGCAATGATCTGATAACACCTCGAAGGGAACATGGGCATCCAACAAGTAATGGCGCCAATCGTGTAGGCACTCAACAATGGCGAGTGTCTCCAAATCAGCAGCATGGTAGTTCCACTCAGAATCGGACAATCCATGAGAGAGGTAGGTGATGGGAACAAACACACCACCTTGTTCTTGGGAAAGAATGCCCCCGATGCCGATGCCAGAGCTGTCTGTCTCAACACAGAATTTGCCAGTGTCTGTGGGGAGGTGAAGGACCAGTGCAGTGGTCAGAGCCATTTTTAACTGCTCATATGCAGTCTGACACTCCATGGACCAGACGAACTCTTGTTTAATGGATGTCAAAGTGTTTAGAGGCTTGGTGATCTGTGCAAATCCTTTGATGAACCAACAATAGAAATTGAGGAACCCGAGGAATGCCTTCAATTTCTTCCATGAGGTTGGGACTGGCCAGTTGATGACAGCTTTGACTTTGAGAGGATCCATCTTGGCATATCCTTCGGTGATGATAAGACCAAGATATTCAATATGTGTCTGTTCAAAGTCACATTTTTCAGCCTTCAATGACAACTTGTTGTCCCTCATGATCTGCAGGACTTCTTGGACTATTTGTCGATGTTCTTCTAAGTTCGCAGTGAAGACAAGGATATTGTCCATGTACACCATCACCTTTCCCTTGTTGATAAGATCACAGAATAAATGATTCATCATCGTTTGGAAGGTTGCTGGTGAATTTGTCAACCCAAAGAACATGACTAGGGGTTCAAAAAGCCTGCAATTGGTCCAGAATGCTGCCTTCCATTCATCTCCTTCCTTCATGCAGATATTGTTATATCCCCATTGAACATCCAACTTTGTGAAGTAATGAGCTCCCTTTATTTTGTCAATGAGTTCATTAATCAACAGAAGTGGATATCTATTTTTGATGGTGATATCATTCAATTTTCGATAATCCTGGATAGGGCAGAGTTTGCCATCTTTCTTTTTGACAAAGAAGAATGCAGAAGTGAAAGGAGATTTGGACGGGCAGATACAACCAGACTGTAGATTTTCCTCGAGGAATGCATCAAGTTCCCTTTGTTCTGCTAAAGTTAGATTGTATGTTTTACAATCAACTGTGTGGTTGCCTGGTAACAATTCGACAGCATGATCCCATGGTTGTGACAATGGAAGTTTATTGAACACTTTTTTAGCAAATACGTTGTGATACTGATGGTATTGTTCTGGGATCAATTCTTCAAATGTTCACTTTCCTTTTGCAAGGTTAGCGGCAGCAGCAATGTCGGTGGATACATTGTTGAGATATGCATCCACGTCAAGGCAGAACAGTCAATCAGGACATTCCTCTTTGTTGTCTTCATCGTCATCATTGGCCAATGGTGGAGGATGTTCCTCATAGGAAAACGTGACCTTGCCATTTGTTCAATCAATTTGGGGATTATGGATCTTTAACCAATCATGCCCCAAAAACAAAGGATGCATAGATAATGTAGTGACAGCAAAGGTCATTACTTCATCGTGACCATTGATGGAGATAGAAAGAATGACAAATTCAGAAATCTGACCACCCTGGTTGATGGTTCCGTCTGCATTGTAAACTAGTAGAGGTTGGGGAAGTTTATGTGTCTGCAACCCATTTTCTTGTACAAATTGTTGGTCTACAGTACTTCTGGTACAACCAGAGTCAATGAGGGCTGGCACTACTGTTGTTGTTTGATCTGGTAGTGTTACTCAAGCGAGAACAGTGAGTGATCGACCATTATCATGTCTTTCACTCTTTTTGATGTATCATGGTTTATATTGCAGTTCACACAACACAAAGTGAGCATCCTCATTGGTCATCAGCTGTATTTGTCACAACAGTTGGCATGTCACCTCTTTCTGTCAGCTATCATGCATGAATATTTTGAGGTGGGAGAGGTCTGTTGCATCTGGAGCATTATTGATGGTTACTTTGATCCATTCAATTGTCCATGGATCAACAGTGTTCATCCAGCTCCTTTTGTTATTTCTTGGCTGTGCATTGGAGCTCTCAAGGTCCTTTCTCTGCACAGTTGCATCCACTTTGGAGCTCTCGCAGTCCTTTCTCAGTGGAATGACCTTTTTTGGTTGTTGGAGTATTGTCATGCTCTTGGGTTCTTCCCAGGTTGGTTTAGGATTTTTGTCAATTTCGGGCACATCAATAGGTAAAACAGCAAATTGATTTGATGTAATTAATTTACAAGGACCAGTAGTACAATGACTAGCTACTGGTCTTGTCCAAAACCTGTATCTTTGACAATACTGCGTAAATTGGCTTCAAATTTTGACTGATCTCCCCAATTCTATTCAAGATCCTTGCCCATAAATTGCATGCACATGCATTGCAGCAGCGTAGGGTGTTGATGCAGGGGGTCCTCCTTACAAGGCCAGGCTTTACCACATTTTCAGCAAAGGCCAGCAGTGCAGGCAGCAGAGAGGTCCATGGGCTGTCCTTGGCCCAAAAAGACTCCAGTAGCATTGGGAGTGGAGAAGGAAGAGGAAGAAGTGGCTATTGGTGTAGATGATGCAGTAGGCTTCGGAGTGGGGGTGGTTGTTCATTGTGTTTGGTAGGGACAGCGATGATCAGTGACTTCCTTTAGAATTCTGTTGGCCTCAATGAGAGCATCTTCCACAGTTGAGAGAAGAGTACTTTTGAGGAGAGCGGGCCATGATGTCTCATATGAGACAATATCATCATGGACTGCACAACAGACTCTGTTTACCAAGATATGGCTGACTCCTGGGTTGCTCTCAGAGAAATTTGCCTTAATCATGAGGTGTCGGAACTCTACAAAGAAGTCTTGAACCATTTGGTTCTTTTGTTGCATGATATGGAACAACTTTGCTTCTGCGTCTCTTTGCAACATTGTTGATTGAAACTGTTGCTCAAGTTCAGCAACAAAATCCTTCCAATGTGTATTATTGATTTTATCACATGTTACAAAGAGGTCAGCATAGCGTCTGGCCGCATTTTTGCCTTGAAGATATGAGAGAATGATTAGTATCTTCTGTTTGTCCATCGGCTCCTCATCAAAGCCCTGGAGGTATACTTTTACACTTCACCACCATGTGATGAAGGTGTCCTTGTTGCCATCGTATGGCTGCGGTTTGGCAGTGCAAGACTTGCCAAGTTTTGGTTCTTTCACCTTGGGTGGGGGCAAAAAGCAAAGTGACGGAATGGGTGATGGGAGACAAGGTAGGCAAACAGTAGAAGGGTGGACAGGTCAAGGTGAGAGGATTGGTGGGACAAAAAGGCCAACAGTTGGTGTGGGGAGTTGAGGAGGAGGTCCAATGTCTTGTACTCCTGCTCGTGCGGCATTATACCAAGTGTTGTATTCTGTTACGAACGCTTGCATTGGGTCAATCTGGACATTTGCCAGTTGATGGGTCGCCTCTTCAGTGGTGGGAGAGAGACAGGATGATGGCAGAGGTACTGCCCTTGATGAGGTGGCTTCTTGGGGAGTGTTCATTCACTCCATGTGGACGGAGGTTGAGTTGCTGTTGTCAACAGCAGAGGAAGGAGAGTCTTGCCACTGGGAACCAGCAATGCCTTGGAGAGAGTCAAAGTATGTCTTCGTGTGGTATGATGAGGAGTGCTCATGTACAGAATGTGGTGGAATGTGGAGGAAGGGGCATGGTGCAAGCTTACTAGAGAGCGAGGCTCAATCTTTCGGCTGCTGAAAGCGGGAAGAGGATACTAGAGAGGAAGGAAGAGTTAATGTTGAGTATGTTATGTGGGAGGGCGATTGTCAGAGTGATCACCTCTTAGAAGGTGGTGACATAACATTACAGGTAATCATGTGAACCTGGGACATTCTATCCAGACGTCCTTTGGTGTCAATCAATATCCTACACTATGCCCAGAGCAACTTTATCCTTATTGATGGCAGATGACCATATATGCAGCAGTTAACCTGGTTGCTTTCCAGGGTGTGTAGCATACACCAATGGTTCTCCCTTAACTCTGGGATCTGAGTATGAAGCTGTGGGGAAGAGAACGGGGTCTACAGGTAGCATAGACAGCAGGGCTTACAGAATGAATAAGGAGGCTGGTGAAGCGATGGCTCTTGATGGTATTGGATGCAGCAACATTGACACACTCTCTGGATGATGAGGATTTGATGAGGAGGAGTGGGAGGATGGAGGTTGAAGTCGAAGGGACAGGAAATGTGAGGGAGACAGTGAAAATAAAACAGAGCAGTGGGAATGATGGAAAGAAAATTCAGATCCAGATAAAAACTCCAGAGTCTGTGATGGAAGGGAAAGAGGGGTTCCAAATGGAACCAAGAGAAGTCAAAGAAGGAGTAGAAGGAGGTGGAGAAGGTAAAGGAGGAAGAGGATTAGAAACTTGGAACAACCAATACAAGAGAAGCAATATCAGTATGTACAATGCGGTTGCAAAACACACTGCAAAGGCAAGAGAGAACAAAGAAACAAGAAACAAAGAAACAGCAGCAAGAAGAGAGGAAGTCCCAGCAAAGCACCAGGTTCAGTGGAAGAAGAGAGTTGCAGTAATATGTCAGGAACACTAAGAGACCAAGTTCCAGGGAACCTGATAGTTCAAAGAGAGAATAAAAATTACTGCAACTGGGTTGCCAGACTATGATACATGGGTTTATATACAGTGACTCCAAAAACTGTTGCAATATTTATCTCAAATGCAAAGTATACAGTGTCCTGCCAGCGCATGTGGGAATTTCGCTTAGGTTTGGTGAGATAAAAGTTAGTACCTGCCAATGGCTATAAGTGGGCCCATGGATCATGTGATTTGGTTCAGGGCTGGCTAAGATATGGCCATTTCAATATGACAACACCATTGCAATGGTTTTTTTTACTTTTGATTTGAGACATAAAATCTTGAGGAAATGACATAATATTGGGTTATATTTGGTCATACAAATAAAGGTACATATACAGCAAGTATGTCTGAGTTTCAAAATATTCCCACACTTCT
>JBBPKJ010000917.1:0-15107 GCA_038089195.1 Brasilioporus rufonigricans | reverse complement strand
AACATTGCAACGGTTTTTAGAGTCACTGTATCTCCCACTTTCCAGGGATGAAAGATGGAGGCAATGCATTCTTTCATCAGTAGTTGGGTCTTCTGATGCACAGCCAGGGCTTCATCTCATGCCTTGGAGATGAGGGATAAGCAGGTTTCTAGGGCAAGGAGGAAGGTCTTTCCTGATGGGGGGTAGGAGCAAGGTTGGTAGCCCATCATGAGCTGCAATGGTGATTGGTGGGTCAAAGAGTGGATGGCAGAGTTATGAGAGAATTTGGCCATAGGGAGGAGATCTATCCATTGGTTGCATTGTCCTTGACAGAAGATGTGGAGATAAGTCTCTAGTTCCTGATTGATGCATTCAGTTTCTCCATCAGTTTGAGGGTGGTAGATGGAGGAGAGTTTTACATCATAGGATAGGATGCAAGCAAGTTTCCTTGCAAATGCAGAGGTGAATTGGGGGCCTCTGTCAGAGATACAGGTGTTGTGTAGGCTGAAATGAGGGAATATGTGTCGGAAGAAGAGGTCTGCGATGCCAGCAGTGTCTATCAATTTCAAGCAAGGGAGGAAAATTACCCCCTTTGTAAGGCCATGGTTGACCATGACCAGCACAGAGTCCAGTCCACAGACAGGGGGAAGGCCAGAGATTAGATCCATAGAGATCTGTTGGAAGGGGTGGGTGGCAGAGGAGGGGAGGGGTGAGAGAGGAGGGACAGTGGGATGGGTATTCACCTTATTGGCTTGACAGGTGGCCCACCTAGCAATGTAGTGGCATACATAGATGCCCATGCCAGGCCACCAGTAGTCCTGCTGAAGTCATTGTTGGGTGTGGAAAACTCCCTCATGGCCATTGGCAGAGGAGGAGTGGAGGGAAGAGATAAGATCATGTTGGGCAGCATCCAGAACATAAAGGCAATTCTTGAAGTAGAGATTCTGGCCATCATAGAGCCAGTCAGAGGGGAGAGAATTGGAGAACAAGAGTGAGTTATTGGTGGCCATGTCAAGAGCTCGTTTGATAAGAGGGTCAGAGAAGGAGGAGCAGGCCAACTTGGATTGAAGAGACATGTTGAGGACATGGATGACTGCATGGTCAGGGAGGATAGTTGCCTCATTGTTGTTGAGGGAGGTGTCTACATCATCCTTGTAAGATAAAGTGTTTGCTGGGGCCATTTTGGAACCTGGGATGATGTCCCAGATGATGTCAAAATCCTGTAGGAATATGCTCCATCGTGCCTGTCAGCAAGAAAGCTTCTGGGGGGCTTGCATATAAGATAGGTTCTTATGATCGGTGACAACTGTAACTGGGTGACCAGTACCTCGAAGATAGTGTCGCCATTTGTCCAGGGCAAGGATGGTGGCAAGGAGCTCTCAGTCATAAATGTTGTAGTTGTGTTCAGTGGAACCCAAGGTCTTGGAGAAGTACACACAGGGGTGGAGGTCACCATTGGCATCTGGCTGCATCAATACAGCACCCACTGCTGTGAGCAAAGCATCCAACATGAGGGTGAATGGTTTTGAGACATTGGGAAGGAGGAGGACAGGGGCAGCGGTAAAGATCTTTTGGAGAGAGTGAAAGGTGGATTCTTGGTTGGAGCCCCATAGCCAGGGCTGTTTGGCTGTGGTCAAAAGGTGAAGGGAGGCAGTGATGTTAGAAAATTTGGGGATAAACTTGCGATAGAAGTTATAGAAACCTATAAAGGAGCGAATTCCTTTTACATTGGAGGGGGGGTTTCATTTCGTGATGGCAGAGAGTTTTGCAGGGTCCATTTTGGCACTACCACTGCCAACAATTATTCCTAAGTATTCTACTTCAGGGACGTCAAAGGTGCATTTGGAAAGTTTCAAGGAGAGGTGGAGGTCGTGAAGATGTTCAAGGACTTTTTTGGTACAGTCATGATGGGTGAGGAGGTCAGAGGAGTGAATGAGTAGGTTGTCCATATAAATTACCAGCCATCCTTCAGCTATGAGGTCACAGAAGGAGTGATTTATAAATGCCTGGAAGGTTGCAGGTGAGTTACAAAGTCCAAAGAACATAACAGTGGGCTCAAACAATCCTAGAGGGGTGATGAAGGCTGCTTTCCATGTGTCTTCAGGGCAGATATGGATATTATTATAGCCCCATTGAACATCAAACTTGGTGAAGATAGTTGAGTTCTTTAGTTTGTCAATGAGATTGGAGATGAGGGGTAGGGGGTATGCATTTTTGACTGTATGCTCATTTAGATAGCAGTAATCTTGGCAAGGATGGAGTGAGCCATCTTTCTTTGGGATGAAGAAGAAAGGGGAAGCTTGTGGAGATTTAGAAGAGACAATGCAGCCAGTCTTCAGATGCTCCTTGATGAATGCCTTACAAGCTTATTGTTCCTGGGGGTTCAGAGGGTAAGTCTTAGCGACTCAAGGGGTGAAGGAGTTCTTTAGTTCAATTACATGGTTGAAGGAACATGAAGGTGGAAGGAGGTCATGGGTCTTTTCTGCGAAAACATCAGCAAAAGAGGAAAACACCATGGGGAGGGGTTTCTGGTCTCTCTTGGTTTGACTGGCAATTTTGGTGGAAAGAGTTGTTTTACAGATAGACTCTCCTTTTAGCCAAGCTTCTCTTTTTCTCAGATGGGAGTTGGTCTTCTTATCAGGGTCAGCTCCCAACCAGCATATCAAGTATCTGGTGGGAACAGTGTCGAATGTCTTTTAGACAGGATGAGAGGGATCTGGGAGTGAGAGTGTTCCTGAAATCCAGTTGATCTTTTGGTTACTGGAGCATAGCCAGGGCATCCCTAAGATCACTTGGGATCATCCACAGCCTACAATCATTAGGTCAAGTGTTTCTTCATGGTCAGGGAAGGAAAGATGGGTGGAGGTCTTGTTCTTAATGGATCCAGATCAGTTCTCTGTTCCATCTATGTTGTATGCTTTTATTAGTCTAGGAAGGGGTCGAGTTGGTAGGATGAGTTGTTGGACAAGGGTCTGATTGATAAAATTTCCAGTTGCTCCACAATCAATCAGGGCGGTAGTGTCAATGGTTTTTGCTCCATGAGAGATAGTTAAACAAATCTGAATTGTTCTTTCAGATGGTTTGACTAATAGTACAGGAGCCAAGACATGAGGAAGGGGAGATGTTGAAACATCCTTCCTCTTTAAAAATCCTTGTTGACTAGGGTGGTAGACCTGACTTCTTTAGTCTCTTCTTCTTCAGCTTCATCGAAGCAGGCATGGAGGACTTGCAGGATCTGTTGAGGGTCCTTTCCTTTTGCTTTCAGGCTGCGCACATACTGCACAAGCTCAGAGGGTTGGGCAGTCTTGATGGCTTGGATCCTAAAGGTAGGTGGAATAGGGGGGTATTTTCCTTGAGGTTGATTTTGGCAGTTGGGATGGTTACAAGTGGAGCAGCCTGCTTTCTTGCAGATAAAACAGAGGTGATCATGTAAGCAGATGCCTTTTCTATAGGGGATAGGTTTAGAGTGTCTATATCCATGGCATTGGAGTCTCTGGCATGAGAGGAGGTGTGGGATGAGGAGGAGAAGGAGCGGTCATCCCCTCTTAGGATGTTGTTGTCCATCTCCAGATGTTTGGTAAACTTCTTGGCATCTTTGATCCACTTATTGTAGGTATCGGGAAGATCCTTGTGTGAGAAGATGAGGTGATGAAGAGGAGGATACATTCTCTTGGCAAATTTCTGGCAGATGGTGGCATTATCTTCTAGGTGGGCATGAAGGATGGTGGTGGAGAAGTTCTGGATGTAGTCCTGGAGTTTGTAATCCTTGATGATGTGGGGGTTCTTTTCATCTCAGATGACATTCTGTCAGAGGGTATCAAGGGTTTGTCTGGCTGTCCCTTGGACATCATAAGGGACAAAAATGGAGTTGAAGTCTTCGACTACTTTGTTGAAGGTCTTATCTTCTTTCCTGGTGGTGGGATCTTGCAAAATGTGGTACCATTTTTTGGTGAAATGAACACCAGGTCCTCCTCCCATCTTGTTGAGGAGGGTGTAGACTTTCGGGGGGTCTGTGGAGAAGATGGAGTTGTTGACCTCAAAGTGTCCCTTCATGGCATTGATCCACCATGCTGCTTTCTTGGATTCACCAGAGAAATTGGCAGGAAGGTGTTACAGTAAACCACCTTCATTCCGGACTCTTTCTCATCAGCTTTCATTTCATCCATATAACTCCCTTCCCTTATGAATCGTACTCTCTATTCCTTGTTGCCTTCTTTCCTGATGATGTGATGGTTTATCCTCTTGATTAGCCTTCTGTTTTGGACTACCTTCTCCTACAACACTTTTCTTATAGTGTTGTGTACTCCAATCTCTTCACTAACATCTATAGCTAAGCCTTTGCTCTTGCTGGTTTGATTCCAGCTTTCCCGCTTAGCTAATTATGTTTTGTTGTCTTGGTCCAAGTGCAGGCCAGTCCTCATTTACCTCTATTTATCCCTTATTCCATCTCCACTTCCATTGTACTATATTAACTAGCTCAATCTCCACATGTACTCCTTAGCTAGTTCTATGCAATTCAGTGCACTACCTTGCTCACTCTGTGTGATCCTTCTCCCAACCCTTGTTCTCCAGACGTTGTGTCTCTTCATGAGTACCTCCTGGTGTTCAAGAAGTCTAGTCTTGAGCATAGAAGTGCTCTTCAATGTTACATGTCTTCTTTCTTAGTGATGGGGTCTTGTAATATATGGTACCACTTTTCAGCAAAGTGGACACCTGATCCTCCTCCAATCTTGTTGAGGAGGGTGTAGATCTTTGTGGGGTCGGAAGAAAAGATGGAGTTGTTGGCCTCAAAGTGGCCTTTCATGGTGTTGATCCACCATGCTGCTTTCTTGGATTCACCAGAGAAGTCAGCAGGGAGGGTGGATTTCAACTCAATGGGCTTTGGGGTGGTAGTCATGGCAACTGGCAAGGATGGGCGACTTTGTGGAGTGACTGCAATGGGAGAAACAATCCCTGGGTTATAGATGACAGTGGTAGACAAGGGCTGGGCATCAGATAGGTCTTCAACCTCAATATCAGAGTCTTCTGTGGCAGGAAGAGGTTCAGCAGGTAGAACAGGTGATTGACTGGCAAGGAGGGCTCTCAGGGCCCTGGAGCTATGGGTGGAGCGAGGGGTGGGAGCAGGATTGGAGGAGGATCCAGCAATCCTTCATTTGGGGTTGGGTTGGTCAGCTATGGTGACTTACTTCACAAGGGAAGAGTCAGAGGGATGAGCTAGTTCTTTTGTAATGTTGGAGAGCACTTCTATGCTTGAGACAAGACCTCTTGAATACCAGGAGGTACTCACAAAGAGACACTACGTCTGGAGAACAAGGATACACTGGAAATCACACAGGAGGAGCAAAGTAGTGCACTTAGATTGCATAGAACTAGCTAAGGAACACATGTGGTGATCAAGCTAGTTAATATAGTATGTAACGTTGAGAGCACTTCTATGCTTGAGACTTCACTTCTTGGACACCAGGAGGTACTCACGAAGAGACACAACGTCTGGAGAGCAAGATTCTAAGACAAGGATCACACTGAGTGAGCAAAGTAGTGCGCTGAATTGCGTAGAACTAGCTAAGGGACAAGGATGACTACCGAGCTAATAGATATAGTACAATTCGAGCGGAGTCAGAATAGAGGTTAAACAAAGGTAAATAGGGATCTACACGCGCTTGGACCAAGACAACAAAGACAAAGGGTATTAGTTAAGCAAGAAAGCTGGAATTGAACCAGCAAGAGGGAGAGCTTAACTATCAATGAAGAGATCGGAATACGCGACACTGTAAGAGAAGTGTTGTAGGAGATGTTAGTCCAAGTTTTTAAGACAATCAGGATAGAGAGGTCAAGAGGATGTTGTCAGCATAGAATATGACGAGGAAAGAATCATAAGAGGTATAAGCAAACGGAAACGCATGGTTGTGACAAAAGGAAATAATGAACGTATCTTGATGTACCAGGGAAATTGTAACATAGTACAATAGAAGTGGAGATGGAATAGGGGATAAATAGAAGTAAGTGAGGACCTGCCAGTGCTCTGACCAGGACAACAAGGAGTGATTAGCTAAGCAAGAAGACTGGAATTGAACCAGCAAGAGTAAGAGCTTAGCTATAGTTATGAGTGAAGAGATCAGAGCATGCAACACTATAAGAGAAATGTTGTAGGAGGAGTGGTTAGTCCAGAGTGGAGAATCATTCAAGAGAATAAACCATCACATTGTCAGGAAAGAAAGCAATAAGAAACAGAGAGTAAAATTCGTAAGGGAAAGGAGTTATGTGGGTGAATCAGAAAGTGATGAGGAAGAGTCCAGAACGAAGGTGGTTTACCATGACAGGCACCTTCTGTGCTCGAGACAATACTCCCTGGACTCTAGGAGATACTCATGAAGAGACACAACATCTAGAGAGCAAGGATTTGATGGATATCACACTTAGATGAGCAAAGTAGTGTGTTAAATAAATGTAGGACTAGCTAAAGGTACAGGAAGTCTTTAGCTAGTCTTATATACACTGTTCAGGATGTTTAGGGCAAGTCTAGAACTACATAGAAGAGCGAAGAACAATTGGGATGCTGCCATCACACTGACCAAGATGAGATAAAGGGAATTGACTAAGCAGGAACACAGGAATTGAACCTGCAAGATAAGAGGCTTAGCAATGATGGAGGGATCAGAAGACACAATGTTATGAGAGAAACATTGTAGGAGGATTTGTCTAAAGAGATAATCAGTTGAAGAAATAAACCATAATATTGTCAGGGTAGAAGGCAACAAGGAAATAGAAGAAAAAAGAGAAGGTAATCAGAAACAAGTGATTGTAGTGGAAGGTAATGAGGAAAAGACTAGACTGAAGATGAATAACTGTAACAATTAGTAAATGATACTTGCACTGGGGTTTCTATCAAATGCATTGATGTTCAAGCTATAACAATGGACTTTCTCACAAAAAGTAATGAACAAGAACCAACCAAAGACCAAGTTTGCATGCAGGTCCACACCCATACATATACCAAATCTCTCTCAGCTTGTTTGTCTGTCTTTCCTCTTGGGAAGTATCACCATAATGTCAAAGATTTTGATTGATGCAAAGACTGACAATGAGCACACTTTCCAAGTCCTGTACAGATTACAAGGAGAACAGACCCAGAGGGCAAACAAACTTGGCTTTACAATATACATTGCTCCATACATCCCTGTAGTGGCTAACTTGGTTTAGATATCAAGAGGCCTGGAAAGGTGTTCTACAATAAAATTAATGCATAAAAAGTATCACATACCTGGCATATTTGCAATATATCTGGAATGCCAAGGTAGTGAAATATACCATGCAAGATCACTAGCAGCAGGTGGTTGAGGAACAGTACTGTGGAATCTGACATGTTTCAATGACACCAACCAGTCATATAGTAGACTGTAGTATTGGTCTCTCTTGTTGCTTGAGCCAGTGAATGATTAGTTCTCCTATTGGGCTATGGAGAACAAAAGGATTTGCCCATATAAAATCATGTTCATATGAGTGCTTAATGGCTTGATATGCCAAAATGGAGTGTGTCACAAGAGCTGGTCCATCTAGCATGGTTGGTTCACTCTTATTGAACTATGGTTGCATTCTGTATGCCCATTTGCATACATTGGCATATAGGTCATGTGCAGTGTGTAGTATAATATATATCTCACCACACCTTGTAGGAATACAACAGTTGCCCCTTGTACCTGTATCTCATAGCTGCCATATAGATTGTAGTCCAGTTCTATTCCATCCAATTCCCCAGTGTTTCCACCATTAGCCACAGTGGGCTTCTATGTTCACTCTTTTTGTTGCACTTTGCCACCAATTGTATATATAGTGGACCTGTTCATGAGGCATATAGGTGGTTCTTAATGGTCATTGAGCAAGACTTAGTAGATTTAGGTCACCTGAGTGTTGTAACATTATATAGCACTGGCAGTGCTTGACTGTACTTCTTCTTGGACCCTGGGAGGTACTCACAAAGAGACACAATGTCCAGAGATCAAAGGGGCACAAGCAATCATACAATGAGGAAAGTAGTGTGTTAAATAAATGTAGAACTAGCTAAGGAAGTACAGGATGCAACTTGACCAGTTCATATACTACAGTTCAAGCAGAGATAGAGAAGGAAGTAAACAAGGAGATACAGGGACCTGCCACCACACTGACCAAGATGAGGTAAAAGACATTGACTAAGCAGGAATCCTGGACTTGAACCAGCAAAGGTAAGCACTTAGCAATAATAGAGGGAAGGAGCACACAACACTATAACAGAAGTGCTGTAGGAGGTAGGGTCCAAGAAAAGGACTGGTTAGTTAACAGAATAAACCATGATATCATCAGGATAGAAGGTGACAAGGAAACAAATGAAGGAAATGAAAGCAAATGGGAATGAAACAAAAATACAACAAGGAAGAGACTAGAATGAAGATGAATAACTGTAACAAGTGTAGCCTTTAAGCATTATGAGCAAGTCTAGTATCTATCTTATTATAAGGGTGGGATAATTGTATTCTATGATCTGCTAGTAGTATGATTTGAGATTGTTGATGTAAGCAAGCTGAATATAGTAATTAAGGATGCTGACTCATCCAATATCTACACTTGACACATCTGATACATGCTCAGTAAGTGGTCAGTAAGCAAGGAGCAATAATTAAAATACAAGCATAGCACATAGGAATTGAGTAGCTGTCATATACCAGAATTCACCAAGTCAAACTCTGGTCCTCTGGACTCAACTCTGGACTACCCTAATCAACTCCAGACTATTCTTACTTGCTAAGTCTTGTCTTTCTTACTCTGGACCAACTCTGGACTTCCATTACTTATATCTCCAAATATGTTTCACCTTGACATCTCAGTTCCCCTATCCTTTGACATCTCTGTTCTTATGTCACTCAGACATCTCCATTCCTATATCACTCTGACATCTCTCTATTCTTGTTTTATCTTGACACCCCATTACTCTTGTTTCACCTCTATACCTTTGCACATTCTATGTCTACCCAATCTCATTTCCATCTTAGTAATCCACCTCCAACTTAGTATATAATCTCCATACTTCTGTCCCATATTCCTCAGTCTGAATATCAACAGAACTTGATGTTCTCCTCCCTTGTCCATCTCCACTCCACTTCACCTGATGGAACTTGACTCTCCTTGTCTTGTTCATCATCTCTCCAACTTGTGTTCTTAGTAACTCTCATCTGACCTCTGACTCTCCAAGATCAGGACACTAGACCTATGCAAGGCACACCACATAAGGTGAAGCCAAGTCCTAGACCAACCAATACAACAACTCCAGTGTTTCAGAGTTACTCAGAGCATGTCACCTGAGTTTAACAGTATATTCAGACTACACTTGTGTAGAGTCTTATCATGGCAACTAGAGTCACCCACTCTCATTCTTGTGCATTCACTGATGTGCACAAACCCCTCTGTACTTTCAGCAGTAGCCATAGAGGCCCAGATATTGTCAACCAATTTTGGAGTTTCTCTACTAGATGTACTCTAGGTTCAGCCTTCCAGGCTGCCACTCCTCCACAATCCCCAACTCTAGGAGCCCACATTAAAGAAGTTCCCAATGACACTGAGGTTTCTCTTCTGAGCTTACCATCACTCCATACTCCTATAGATCACACATTTCACTCCAACTCTCTAGATGACCCTCCAAGCTGTTAAGACTGGATCCTCTGGTACAAGTCCAACTGGAGATCAGAGGAAGGATAACAGAGTTGAGGGGTTAGGTGACAGAGGTGGACACAATGTCCAGAGTGGAGATGTTAGAGCAGAGGCAGGATGTAGTGAGAACATTAGTGCAGGACTTATGTGTTGTGCCCATAAGCAGGCCTGTATTTCATATTTCAGAGTGGAGTTCTGACAGGGGAAGGAGGAGAGTTGGACAAGGATGAGAGGGTTGTCTTAGTTGATATTAGTGCTGAGGTATAGCATACAGGAGATGTCCTTAAGTACAGTCAGAGTAAGGTATGGAGAACAGAAGCAGAACAAAGACATGAAGTAAGTACAGGGATGGTATAAGCAATATGGTGGAGGAGTAGGGAGATGTCAAGTAAGCTACCAAGGAATGGATAAGGGTCAGAGAACAATGATGTACAAAAGTGGATAAGGGTCCAAGCACTCCCAGGATAGGTCCAAGTGGAGGATGAGCTCTGGAATAGAACTCTGAGGGATGAGGATAGTGATGGACAGAGAGTGTGGAGGTGGGCAGAGATGGCCAGAGGAGGTGTAATGGAGGTTAGAATGATGGATGTGACAGCAACTTAGCTAGTGCCATTCATAGCATTGCCTGCTCCTCCTGTCACAAACCCAAGCACATGCAATGGACAAAAGTCCAGGAACCTATCAAGTCTGGTATCTCTGGTCTAAGTATAACCAGAGTGTGTAGGCTAGGGGGAATGAGCACAGAGGTAGACCGGAGGTCTGAGTGGAGGAGATGTGGAAGGGACTTAGGTGGTGAGGACTTGGTGCAGGACTTACAGTGACTCCAAAAACTGTTGCAATGTTAATCTCAATGCAAAGTATACAGTGTCCTGCTAGTATATGTGGGAATTTCACTTAGGTTTGGTGAGACTAAAGTTAGTACTTACAAATGGCTATATGTGGGTTTATGGATCATGTGATTCTGTTCAGGGCTGGCTGAGATATGGCCATTTCAATATGACAACATCATTGCAATGGTTTTTTCACTTTTGAAATCAGTAAGGTATTTGAGATATATTAGTCCTTGATATAGCCTCCCTTTGCCTTGAGTACTGCCTGAATCTTTCTAAATCCAAAGCCCTCCCTCCAAACTCCAAATTCTGAAAACTTCAATTTGAATGATCAGACCAATCTATGTGTGTTTTGCTGGCTTGTGTGAGTTGAACAGCACCTTTGTTATCAAATTCCAATAGCTGGTTGATGAGGAATGGTTGTGAGAAGTAATGGTGTATTTCTGTGTTGTTTTTTTCCACAGTGCCAACTTGCCTGAAAACAGAAGTAAGAGCCTGTCTAGCAACATGTTGTTGGGCTTGTAACATTGTTTGGACCCATTCAACAAGTGATGAAAAGCCCAGCATTGTCTTCTGGGATTGGAGCAGAGATTGGACTAGTTGAGGCTTGCCTTTGACAAGGTGATTGATCTATGATAAAGCCTACAATGATAATATACTCTCATTGATGACCTCAATGCTTGCTGCCACAGTGACTTCAATAAGCAAAGACAGCTAGTCATACACATAGTCAAGCTAATCCATGTCCTTTTGATCACACTTCTTGACATCTTATGTGGAATTATCACTCCACCTTGCACACCATATCATACATCTGTGCTTTCTAGCCACCAATGGGTTCTAGAGCTCATCTGTGGTCATTCAGAATGTATCAAATGTGAGCTTGGACTATGTAATGTTGATGGGCACTTCCTATGCTCAGGCAACACTTTCCTTGATGCAGGGAGGTACTCATGAAGACACACAACATCCCATAAGAAGGTAAACTTAGAGGACACACAAGAGAGAGCAGGGTAGTGTGTATGAATAATGCACAACTAGCTAGAGATTGTACAAGATGTGATCTAGCTAGTTCTTATAATACAGTTAAGAAGGAGATGAAACAATGGACAAATAGAGAACAACAGAAGTCTGACACTGCACTGACCAAGATGAGGTAAATGGATTGACTAAGTGAGAAGACTGGACTTGAACCAGCAAAGCATGCTTAGCCATGATAGAGAGATCAGAACACACAATGTTATAAGAGAAACATTGTAGGAGGGATGGTCCTTGCAATGAAATGATGAATCAAAGGAATAGATTATAATATCATCAGGATAGAAGATAATGAGGAAATAGAAGAACAAGGTAAAGGCCATTTGGAAAGAATGCATATATTGGAAGGCAATAAGGAAAAGGCCTGAATGAAGGTGGATTACTATAACAGACTGCACCAGGATGCATTCTTGTTATTAGTTGATGAACTTCACTCAATTGGACTCTCTGATTCATGCTATGTCATGTTAGAAGAACAAGTTGCTATATTCCTCTATATCTATACCACTGGCCTCACAACATGGCACATTGGAGAATGCTTTCAGTAATCCCATGATACAATCACCCAGTGAGTGCTTTCTACTTTCTAATTGTCAGTCTCACCAGCTGCATATAGTTACTTTAAGAAGATTCTGTACACCATTGCTGGCCCACCTTTCTACACAAAATTTGTCCAGTTTCCAATCAGAGAATATGTACACCACAAGATCCAATGTAATTGCAAATTCTGGCTGTATTTTCAAAATTCCATTGGTGCCATTGACAGCACTCATCTTTCTATCACCCCTCCATCATGCTTGCATGGACAATTCCACAATTGAAAGGGTTTTCTTTCTCAGAATGCACTATTTATTTGCAACTTTGGCCTCAGGTTTATCTATTCACTCACAGGATGGGATGGTTCTGCAGCAGATGCACATATATATGACAATGCAATCTTGACTAGTGATCTACAGATTTCCCCAGGAAAATACTTGCTTGCCAATGCTGGCTACCCTCTCCAGCCCCAGTTACTCATACCATATTATGGTGTGCATTATCATCTGGAAAAATGGGCATGTGCATGTCAAAGGTACATATATCAATCAGTAACTTGGTGGCATCATTTCACTGATTATCCCATCCTCAGACCAAAGAACAAGGAAGAACTGTTCAACCTTTGTCATGCATTAGCTAGGAATGCCATCAAATGAATCTTTGGAATCATCAAATGCTGTTTTCACATTCTTCTCCTTCCAATTGAATACTATCTTCAGGTTCAAGTTCAGCTTCCAGCAGGTCTCACTGCACTCTACAATTTCATTTCTACCTGCAACTCAAGTTTTAATGATAACAAGAATGAGGAAAAAGTGGCTAAGGATAACACAATTGTAACTGACTTTCCATGCCCTACAGTTAGGGCAAGTGCTACCATGGCTGAGTTGCATAGTGTGGCCACTGCCATGTAAGACAATATTGTGCAGGAAATGTGAGATGATTATCAGGTTTGGCATGCAGACCATGCTGATTTGGAGGATGACTCAGAAATTGGCAACTCTGATGACAATGGTGACAATGGCACTAAGAGTAATTTCAATGATCATTCCAACAGTAATTTTGACAATGATTTGTCTAATGTGTAGTTAGACTATATTCTTGCTTTTCAGCAGCATTGACAATGGATCCAATTAATTGAGCACAATGGAGTGAGCACACAATATATCAAAAGTACAGACAACTGATACAGTATGGTGTAAACAAAACCTACTTGCCCATACTAGCATCTACATGGCCTACACCATCAGTCCTTGCTGTCAGATAGTATTGAGTATATATATCAGAAGCATAAGTGATGTGTGCAGTGTCTGATGGAAGATTTCTGAAAATAGTCACAATAGTGTGATTCAACATCATATATACATTCATAAAATGCTTGTGCTCATCTGGTATCCCATCCATGCAGTAAAGAAGGGGGACTGCAGTCACCACATCCTTGTATGGGTCATGAAAACTTTTGTTCAGTGAATCACCAAGGTGTTGAATGGTGGAGTTGAGGGCATGAAGTGCAATGCTAGTTGATGTCTGACAGCTGCCACCTGAAGCAACCTTAGCACTATTTGAGCTATCATGGCTCTGCTTGGATGGGAGGGCAGGTGATGAAAATGAGGAAGGGAATAGATCAGCCTGCAAGAGAGAGTTGCCATTAGTGGATATCTCTGATGCTGGCTGTTTCTTGGACCAAGATGACATAGAAGCTTTTGGTTTAAGCTTTTTATTAGATACAGAGGTGGAGAGCATGGGTGGAGTGTTAGATCCAACAGAGGCAAAAGGTGGGTGTGAAGTATTAGGCCCTGGGGAGGGAGCAACAAGTGAGGTGGTAGAAGGTGTGTATAGAGTGGAAGGTGCAGGCAAAGTAAGCAATGTAGGCAGAGTAGGAGGTGTAGGTGGAGTAAGGGACTTGGACACTGTTGCAGTCAAGCTAATAGCATTAACAAGGTTCACATCTGTGGCTGGTAGTTTGCTCATGTCTACCATAGAGAAATTTTGTGGGTCTATGATGTCCACATTGTCCTCATTGTATATGGCAGCAGCCACTGATGGAATATAAGACTGAGAGGTGAATGGTGTCCTTTTGCCCATACCAATGTATGCCAAAAATCCTCAAGTGTCAGCAGGTGGGTATATTTCATCCAATTGGTCAAGGTATTGCCAGCCACTACTTTCAAATTCCTTCATCACCAAATGCTTTGAGAAGCAAGATCAGCAAGATCAGCAAGCAGCACATTAGTTAAGTGGTGAAGAACATCCTATGGTGACAAACTCTGAAAAGACTTCCTTGATTGATTTGCTGTCCATATCTCTGACCATACAACCTGTATGTCCCATGTTTGTTATCCCAGTGGACTCCAGATTTTGCACACCAGGCAGAAATAGTCAAATAGGTACTTTTGAGCTGTAACTAGTAAGAATCACTGGATACATGGTGATCTGGGGACTTACAGTTCCATTTGTACCTGACACTATTGTGATCCTTGGGCTTTCCACTTACTAGAAGGGATTGCAGATATGTTGCTGCTGTTTGAAAAGTTGATTGCTTGAAATTTGCACCATCACCATGTTCTGAGCAGGGCTCAACAAGAAAGTCCTCTAGCACATTCACTTCATCATCAGTCCATCTTGCTTTACCTTCTGATTGCACTTCTTCTGTCATAATAGTGACAGCTAGATTGAGAATCTCAATGAGAGAACAGATATGATTATGAACAATGTCATATTGCTGGCAAGTAAGCTCAGTATACATAGATAGGATTAGACAACAATTGAAGAGATTGCATCATCATAAGGAGGGGAGGGGAAGGGTTAGAATATTATGATCTCTGCTTCAATCCCAGAAGACAATGCTGGGCTTTTCACTACTTGTCAAATAGGTCCAAGCAATGTTACAAGCCCAATAACATGTTGCCAGACAGGCTCTAACTGGTTTATGTTGTTGGGCAATCCAGGTGACACCTGAGGCAGGATCGGAAAAGTTCTGTAAACAATACTTATATTTATTGTTTAACAGATTGTCCCTGAGATCAAGGGTATATTCATGATGCTTAT